>JAWQFJ010011481.1:0-100090 GCA_034096865.1 Theodoxus fluviatilis
TCATGTTCTTCATCCTGCATCACAACACAATCACAGGAAAGACCAACAAGAGACAGGCATGCACATCAACAACCACACTCACACAGCACACATACACGATCATCAACGCATAACGCATGCACTCCCCCCCCCCCCCCCCCCCCCCACCCCCACCCACACACACACACTCTCACATGTTAATCCTTGTTGTCACAGACATAGTTCACACCATTCATAGTCCTTTCTGTCACAGTTCACAGCACTACAAGTCCTCATAGTCCCAGTTCACTTTACTCCAATCCTCCGTCATATGTCACATCAATCCTGGTCACATAGTCACAGCTCTCATCACTCATCCTCACAGTCACAGTTCACATCACCCACTCTTCAGTCACAGTTCGCGTCACTCCTGGTCCCACAGTCACGTCAAGTCTCACAACAATCTTCATGCATACTACCCATTCACCGGGACTCGTTGAAGAGACGGATGGCTGTCGGGAGGAACGAATCCCTCATGCGGTTTGTTCTGGCAGGCCAGCACCTCAGGCGACGTGAGGACTCACGAGTGGGTTCGCATGACGCGAATGCCTGGTGCAGAGGGTGGCGGTCGTCAGATCGAATCTTGCCCATCTTCCTCAGGGCCACACTGGGGTAGCGATCACTGAGAGGCTGGAGGTCGGAGCCAGTGATGGCGCCGGCTTCCTCCACGACCTTCTCCAGCCTCTCCATGTCGCCCTTCCTCACACTGCTGTGGTAACACAGCTGGTTGAAGGAGACGACGCTCTCAATCGTCGCCTGGTAGAAGAGGTGGAGAATCTCAGGGTTGACGCGGAACTGCCGCAGCTTTCTCAAGAAGAAAAGCCTCTGGTTCGCCCGCTTGCACACGGCGTCCACGTTCGGCGACCAATCGAGCTGGTTATCGATGATGGTGCCCAGATACTTGTAGGTATCAACCATCTCGACTGGTTCGCCCTTGATGACGATGGGATCGACCGTGGTCTTGTTGTCTCGTCGAAAGTCCATGATGAGCTCCTTGGTCTTGGTCACGTTCAGCTCCAGGAAGTTGTCGTCGCACCACTTCACCAGTTCCTCCACGGCGTTTCTGTACGCCGATTCGTCGTTCTTCAGGATGAGACCTGACAGGGATGTGTCATCTGCGAACTTCAGCAGCAGGTTGATGAGATCCCTGAGGCGACAGTCGGCGGTGTACAGCGTGAAGAGCGAGGGTGACAGCACGCAGCCTTGAGGGGCGCCTGTGTTGGTGGTGATGGCGTCAGACAGAACCTGTCCAACACGCACTCGCTGTGTTCGCTTCGTGAGGAAGCTGAAGACCCAGCTGATGAGGACTGGGTTGACGTCGTACTCCAGCAGCTTCCTCATCATCAGATGAGGCTGGATGGTGTTGAAGGCGCTGCTGAAGTCAATGAAGAGGATCCTGGCGTACGAGGAGGGCTTCTCGAGATGGTCGGATACGTTATGAACGAGGGTCAGAATCGCATCTTCAGTACTCCGATTGCGGGCGTATGCAAACTGAAGAGGATCCTGGTGTTCCTCTGTCTCCGACCTCAGCCTCCGAAGCACCAGCTTCTCAGCACACTTGAAGGGGATAGAGGTGAGCGCTATAGGCCTGTAGTCGTTCATCGTCGCTGGTGCACGCTTCTTGGGCACAGGGACGATGGTCGAGCTCTTCCAGATTGTGGGGCAGACTGGTCTTGAGCAGGGCCGGACTAGGGGGGGGGGGGTGTTACAGGGGTTGCGTAACCCCCCCCCCCCCCACCCAGCCTAAACATGTACCTCAACGATGTAGGTTTATTTTGTTGCTTTTTTTCTTGGGGGAGGGGGGGGGGGGGGGGGCGATGGGCGGTTTCAATCATTTGTAAATCCGGGGACAAGCCTCCCCCCCCCCCCCCCCCCCCACCCCCCTCTTAAGAAAAAGAAAATCTTCCAGTCCGCAACCGCTGATTTTTCTGCATCTTTGTACCTGGACTCCCTTTTGCAAACACCCCCCCCCCCCCCCCCCCCCCCCTTTCCACTGTACCTAGGCCGGCCCTGTTGAGGAAACCGATAAAAACTATAATGCTGCAGCTGTGCACTGCTCGAATGGAACTTTTTTTTGTCGAAACCTGAGTGCTGACCTCTAGTGTACGCAAGAAATTATCGATGCTTAATCAAGTCAGGTTATAACTAATGTAAACTATAGACTATATAGGTACTTTCCGTGAAAATCTTTTTCGAGTTCTTTGGCGAAATTATTGCTTACATCTTGCCAGGTATAAGTATTTGAGATCAGTCATTCTTTCATTTATTAAAAAAAGAAAAGAGCAATGTCAACCTAACGTAATTGTTGTAACTTATCGTACAACTTGGGTGTTATAATTTCGGAAGCGACTAATTGCAGGGCATGTAGCGTGGAAAATAGTAACCCGTGGAAAACAGTGTCGGAAGTCATCGCAGAGTTATCTGCGAGGGATTTTCTGAAAATTCAACTCTAAAAAGAGACGGCACCCGCCACTCCGCCTGACTGACTTGGCACGCCCGGGGAGTTATGCTAAGATCCGGCCGCGTAAATATATCTGCGTTTTGTGACAAACGTCTTGCTCGGCGGTACTGTACTCCATGCACCTTAACGGTGCGCGTGATTCGGGTGTAATCTTAAGCTAAACGACGTTTATTGGCGCTGCTGAAATGGTCTAAGTCGGAAACATTCGGAACGTCGTTTAGCTTAAGATTACACCCGAATCACGCGCACCGTTAAGGTGCATGGAGTACAGTACCGCCGAGCAAGACGTTTGTCACAAAACGCAGATATATTTACGCGGCCGGATCTTAGCATAACTCCCCGGGCGTGCCAAGTCAGTCAACGGTCGCGTTTTATAAAACCAGACTACAAACAGACTACAGGGAGGTGACTCCCATATTATTTCCGGCAGGGGAGACGGCTTTACACGGGGAAAAACGTTTTTGAACGCTACATCATGTGTTAAACTACACAAATGCACCAAAACCTCGTAAAGCAACTAATGCGTCGTTTGTCGGAATATATTCCATGCGAAGAACAGGTGCAGGAGCGGTAAATTGCATAAAGCACGTCCCTCGCAGATAACTCTGCGATGACTTCCGTCACTGTTTTCCACGGGTTACTATTTTCCACGCTACAGGGCATCATCATGTCATCCGTCATCCTCTCTCCGGAAGTTAGGCGCTCTCTGAGATCGGAGTTAAAAAATCGCTCTCGTTGCTTTTCGCGCAGTTTCACTCTATCACTATAGTTTGGTGTGGCGTTAAAAAAATACACATGCTTTAATTAATAATAAACATACATTCAATTGAAAGAAGAAAGAAAATTCTTTATTTCTGTGTAAGTTACACATCTGTAGTACTTGTGTAAGCCAAACACAGCCCCCGTGAAAATCGTCAATTTGGGTTGTTTTGCACGTTAGATCGCACTTTTGTGCGGCGCTGCCACTACATACTTAGATACAGGTCCGTGGTGTCATCCTTTCTCTTCCTTAGTTTTTGTAAGTTTTTATTTTAGACCGTAATTGTATTAGATACTGTGTTAGCGTAATTCATGATTTAAGCAAATAGCGGAATGAGCAGCGATTACTCAATTGAACAGTTAATATTTAATGCCATTTGTTAAGCCAAATGTGATGACGCCCTGCATTTAGACGCGCGTGTTAATTTCAAGTCGAAAACTCTGCCGTAGCACTCATCTTTGAATTTGATGGTGATTTCCTTCCATTATCCAAAAACAGCATTTCGTATCCACATGCAGAGCACTTCCGCGGCGGGCTATCGAGAGCTCGATGGTGCTTCGCCCAGCACGCCCGTTCACTGATTCAGCCAAGAGTTGTATGAGGCGAGCGACCGGGGCGCTCCAGCTCGGTATACACTACAGGCAAGGGGCACTCGCCTTATACAACGCGCTGCCCGAGTCGAGCACCCCGAGTGCTGTCGAGCGCGAAGCATCTAGCACGGCCTGCCACTAGGCTAGGCTACGTTATCCCGACTCGTTCATGCCTATTTATAGCGCTACCGTGGCCTTGCTACAGCTGTTCATCAAAATAAACAGGCTCGCTAGAGGCACACCTGAAGGTGGCAGGGCGGCCTGCGTCTATCTTTTCTGGCCTTCACACAACTCGGGGCTCCATTATGTTAAGGCAACCGGGCTTTAGGGTAAATCGTCGGCCTCTTTGTTCTTGTTTTATGAAGACTCCGTTAGTCCCCATTCCTCCCTTACCCCGATCCATGGATGGTCTATAATGGCGTTGCACACATTTCACTCCGAACTCAAAACTCCAAATCCAATGCTGCTTTTTGTCTACATACAGCAAGAACGAGACTATGTACTTATATTCAAATACACAATCTTCAGATTAGATCAAAGATGTGTGAGTATCGATCTCCCACCCCTCCTGACACTGCTAATGTGTGTATGCTAATACTGACACAGCTAATGTTTGTATGCTAATACTGACACAGCTAATGTTTGTATGCTAATACTGACACTGCTAATGTTTGTATGCTAATACTGACACTGCTAATGTTTGTATGCTAATACTGACACTGCTAATGTTTGTATGCTAATACTGACACTGCTAATGTTTGTATGCTAATACTGACACTGCTAATGTTTGTATGCTAATACTGACACAGCTAATGTTTGCATGCTAATACTGACAACACGTGAATACATTACATGTATTTATCCAGCCTATGAAACAACAAAGCACAAAGTTGTGGGTAATTTGTGCTGCACTTCTTATGCATATATATGTGAACAAAGACAAACCTTATCAAGTATGTCTGTGTATTTATCAATGGGATTTCTAATACTGCAGCAACATCGTCAGGAGATGAATCAACACTTGAAAGAAGAAAAAAAAACACACAGAAGAGGTAGATCCCATCTGAGACGAAGTTACTAACGTCATTTCCTCCTTTCCACTTCCCTCTCGGTGAAAAGAGGTCAGACTTTGCATGGCATGCTTGGACACATGCCAAGTGACCTCTGCCCTAAGTATACTGTATGTAGCTACTTGTTTCCAAACAGATGAAAGCCTGCCTAATTTATTGTGTGTCCACAGTGACAAGGCCAGATCTTCCTCTCCCTCCCAGAAGCTCAACCTCCCTCTTGCTTCCAGCCTTCTCCGGCAATCACACATCCTTGTTCTGAGTTGAGGTGTTGAGAGCAGCTATCACTACCACAGTGGCAAACATCAGAATAAATGAATTCTGTGTGAGCTATCCAGACAGAACACCATCTGCCTCATGACAAGCACAACGTAAATACAGAACTATTATGTAGTTCACTTGCAAAACTCTAAATCCGCTGCCTGACTGGGAATGGGAATAAACATCTTGATGTCATATTTCACGGCACCATATGACGAGAATAGAGTTCCCTCTGCATGCATTAGATTTTTCATATGTCATCCACTAGGACTGAGTTGAATGTAAAAATTATCCTTCTATCACCCACACCTGGCTCCACACGTAAACTTCTCTACACAAATCTGCGTGAGTATCATTGAGCCAAAAGAATAGTCATGAACTCATTGTCCCATGGGGTAAAAACTCTGCAGGACATCAGACCTAAAGACTTATTCATCTACTACAAAGGAGACAACTGACCCATGAAACAAAGCATTTTCAGCACAGAAGCTACCAATCAACGTGCCTGCACAGATTCCTGCTAACACCAGGCTCATCCTCCACTAGCCATAGCGACCCCCATTTTCAGATTACCCTGATCAGCTGCCAAGGCTAAGATCAAGCCTCTCTCATTTTCTCAGCAGGCATACTCAGTCCACCTGGCAATCAGCAGCTGACACTGAGCTGGGGCTTCCCCAGGATCAGAGCTGGACTCCAACAGCCGAGACTGACTCCCTATAATCATTCTGTTTGCAGTGGGATAACTACGTGGCAAGTCAGTCTGCCGGTGGAGCGATGGGGCTTGTCGCCACCCATTCTAGTAAACTAGAGATTTCGCCTACCGGCAAAAGTATACTACTCACTCGGGTTTACAGAATGGTCGCCACCTGGCTCCTAGCATAGGAGACAGGGAGTGGGGGTGGGAGTGATGACAGAGAGGAGGTAACTGGGAGCACATTCGGGTAGAAGGGGTGAGGGGTGGGGGTGGTGACAGAGAGGAGGTAACTGGGAGCACATTCGGGTAGAAGGGGTGGGTGGGTGGAAATAGGGGTAGGACGGGTGCAAGGTGGATAGGTAAACAATTTAGGGTGGGGTGAGGGAATGAAGTAGGTTGGTGAAAGGGGACACGTGTAGGTCAGCAGGTAGTGGGACATTTGGTGGAAAGGGGTGGTGGTGGGGGTGGTGGTGGGGGTGGTGGTGGGGGGGGGGGGGGGGGGGGGAAGGGGTGGGAAAGGGGGGACGGGGGTTGAAGACGTTTCGCACGCATGTAAAAACGACGTTTCGTATTTATAAAACGACGTTTCGTATATATAAAAATCCCTTTTCATACATGCACATACACATACCCCCCCCCCCCCCCCCCACCACCCCCCTTGAAACAGTGCGCCTCTTTCGTATGTATAATTGTTGTTTTTTTTAAAGAGAAAACCATAACAAGTACGAAGTGGCTCCGTAGCCGTGCGGCACGCACCCCACCTGACTGACTTAGCCTGTCCGGGGAGTTTCACCTAAACCCGGACGCGTTACTTTTTGTCACGTTTGTGTCCAACATCAGCGTCGGGCCCTGGAGTTAGGGCATAGGGACCTCCCGTTGAGAGTCAAACATGGGATGGAGTTAGAATATAAAGCTTCACCCGTTATTGATATATCACCACGCAGCTGGGTAACCGAACGAGGCCGTACGGCTACGGAACCTCTTCCTAACAATTAACGTTGGCCGTAGGGGCAAATAGAAGGACATGCTGAAGCTCAAGAGAGAACCCTACACTTTCAGTTCCACAACTTTTTTGTTTAGTTTAGTTTTTTTCGTCGTCTGCTTTGATAAGAATGGATTTACGCTTAAAACTAACACGAAAAAAACGATGATTGATAATGAAAACAACATGAAATTTTATTATGCCTGCAGGCATTAAATTAAAATTGCGCCCCTTTACGGTCATTTCACGAGTGCGTTGCACAGACGTGAGGATTGCCAAGATCCTGCGAGGAATAGGCTGGTGTCAACATGTGTCAGCATGGTGAAAGCAGATGTAAAGGCAGTGTAAATGCAACATGCTTATTGTGTTAAGGCCATTGACCCATTACACATGTTTTAAAATGCAAAAGCACGAGAAAAGAAAACACGGCACAAACGAAAGAGTTCATCAAAACTGGCATCCAGCATTGGCTGGAACGATATGCACGGAAACCAAACTATCGCTGTTGTCAACGTCACAATAAGTCACTTTCTCTGTGAGGGAGGAGCATGACCACACCACGGGTGGCAAACCCATGGGACACAGCCGTCAGGGTCAAAGACAGGGGAAACCCCTCGGCTTTGAGTCACAGGCAGCCTCGTGCTGCTTGGGGCTGGCTGTGCGGGAGCGACCCCGAAAAACACGAAGACCGCAGCATTCCAGCTGATGAAGGAGGTATGACATTTTGTTGACATCTGCCTACGCCTCGTGGGATCTCGATCGCGTCTATGCACGCAACCCAAAACGGACGCTGACCACACCGGCTTACCTTACCGAGTGTTGTTAGTGTACCATGCCCTCATTATAGGTTTCTCTAGTACATGTACGTAACCCCGCTACAGTCTGCACAAAAACAGTTCGCTAAGGTATTCGTGCATGAAAATTGAATCGGTTCGTACCGAAAAGAGGCTGGTAAATAAGCTTGGTTTGGAAGTCTGTGATAATCTATCTTTATAGACAGTTTCAGTCAATATTTCATCATTTTAGAACAGTTCTATGCAAAGGAATATCCTGAGATCAATGCCTACCATCTGATTCTGTGTCTTAGTACCAAGATAAGAAAATTCTTGCATGTGAAAACACAAACTGTTTCAATCTTTCTGTCTTTCTAGACCACATATCTCAGCACTATACTACGCAGTGGGAGTGACTCACTCCAGCATTCTAGTGAACACTGTAGTATTCATCTGTAAGCTCCACAATGCCTTCTGACTATGCACATTTGTTTGCCTCCCATGCACTCAAAGATGTAAGTCTTCTAGTGGAATGTCCAATGACAGTCTGGTTGTAAACACCAATCCCATGTATCTTTACTGGTTGACTACATCCAGGTTGACCTCACTAAGGTACCGCCTTTCTCCTGTTGCAAGATGGTCACCCATTTTGAAGACCAATCTTTTGAGTGTGTGTGTGTATGTGAGAGAGAGAGAGAGAGAGAGAGAGAGAGAGAGAGAGAGAGAGAGAGAGAGAGAGAGACAGAGACAGAGAGAGACAGAGACAGAGACAGAGAGACAGAGAGACAGAGAGAGAGAAGAGTGATTCTTTTTTTTATTGTGTGTGTGTGTGTGTGTGTGTGTGAGAGAGAGAGAGAGAGAGAGAGAGAGAGAGAGAGAGAGAGAGAGAGAGAGAGAGAGAGAGAGAGAGAGAGGAGGCAAGGAAGGATAGATAGGTGGACAGACAGTCAATCCATCTAGTTCTCACACACTTGTCTATTGCAAGTAATATTTTGATATGCTATCCAACAAATGAGGCCATGCTTCAACATGAAGTTAAGAGCAGCACACATTATCTCAAAAAGTCTGGTGAGCATTTTCAAAAAGTCACTCATTCAAGTTCATTGCAAAATATGAATCTTTCATTTCATTAATGCTAGCAAATGCTTGTAAATTTATAACAGTTGAAAACGTATATATTTTTATATAACGTACCTGGGATTAATTGGAGGCACACAACAGAAAAGAATATGTCCAACATCACTGAACATCATCCAGAAAGAGATTGCCCTAAAATTCTACTGTTGGGGTTGGATCTGCAAGAGACCCCTTTCCTCCCTGAATAAAGTGGAGCTTTTAAGAGTGTGATGTACAGTTTGTCCTGTGATGGTGGACATTGTGTGACTTTCCTGGACTGTGCCAGGTGATGTTGGATGTCCTGTGATGGTGGACATTGTGTGACTTTCCTGGACTGTGCCAGGTGATATTGGATGTCCTGTGATGGTGGACAGTGTGACTTTCCTGGACTGTGCCAGGTGATGTTGGATGTCCTTGTCCTGTGATGGTGGACATTGTGTGACTTTCCTGGACTGTGCCAAGTGATATTGGATGTCCTGTGATGGTGGACATTGTGTGACTTTCCTGGACTGTGCCAGGTGATGTTGGATGTCCTTGTCCTGTGATGGTGGACATTGTATGACTTTCCTGGACTGTGCCAGGTGATATTGGATGTCCTGTGATGGTGGACATTGTGTGACTTTCCTGGACTGTGCCAGATGATGTTGGATGTCCTGTGATGGTGGACATTGTGTGACTTTCCCGGACTGTGCCAGGTGATATTGGATGTCCTTGTCCTGTGATGGTGAATGTTGGATGTCCTGTGATGGTGGACAGTGTGACTTTCCTGGACTGTGCCAGGTGATGTTGGATGTCCTTGTCCTGTGATGGTGGACAGTGTGTGACTTTCCTGGACTGTGCCAGGTGATGTTGGATGTCCTGTGATGGTGGACATTGTGACTTTCCTGGACTGTGCCAGGTGATATTGGATGTCCTGCGATGGTGGACAGTGTGACTTTCCTGGACTGTGCCAGGTGATATTGGATGTCCTGTGATGGTGGACATTGTGTGACTTTCCTGGACTGTGCCAGTTGATATTGGATGTCCTGTGATGGTGGACATTGTGTGACTTTCCTGGACTGTGCCAGATGATGTTGGATGTCCTGTGATGGTGGACATTGTGTGACTTTCCTGGACTGTGCCAGGTGATGTTGGATGTCCTGTGATGGTGGACATTGTGTGACTTTCCTGGACTGTGCCAGGTGATATTGGATGTCCTTGTCCTGTGATGGTGGACATTGTGTGACTTTCCTGGACTGTGCCAGGTGATATTGGATGTCCTTGTCCTGTGATGGTGGACATTGTGTGACTTTCCTGGACTGTGCCAGGTGATGTTGGATGTCCTGTGATGGTGGACAGTGTGTGACTTTCCTGGACTGTGCCAGGTGATATTGGATGTCCTGGTCCTGTGATGGTGGACAGTGTGTGACTTTCCTGGACTGTGCCAGGTGATATTGGATGTCCTGTGATGGTGGACATTGTGTGACTTTCCTGGACTGTGCCAGGTGATATTGGATGTCCTGTGATGGTGAACAGTGTGTGACTTTCCTGGACTGTGCCAGGTGATATTGGATGTCCTGTGATGGTGGACAGTGTGTGACTTTCCTGGACTGTGCCAGGTGATATTGGATGTCCTTGTCCTGTGATGGTGGACAGTGTGTAACTTTCCTGGACTGTGCCAGGTGATATTGGATGTACTTGTCATGTGATGGTGGACATTGTGCGACTTTCCTGGACTGTGCCAGGTGATATTGGATGTACTTGTCATGTGATGTTGAACAGTGTGTGACTTTCCTGGACTGTGCCAGGTGATATTGGATGTACGTGTCATGTGATGTTGGACAGTGTGTGACTTTCCTGGACTGTGCCAGGTGATATTGGATGTACTTGTCATGTGATGTTGGACAGTGTGTGACTTTCCTGGACTGTGCCAGGTGATATTGGATGTACTTGTCCTGTGATGGTGGACAGTGTGTGACTTTCCTGGACTGTGCCAGGTGATATTGGATGTACTTGTCCTGTGATGGTGGACAGTGTGTGACTTTCCTGGACTGTGCCAGGTGATATTGGATGTCCTTGTCCTGTGATGGTGGACATTGTGTGACTTTTCTGGACTGTGGGTTGAAATGTCAGACATCAGTTATGTCCTCAATTTCTGGCTGAAACTTGTTAAAAGTCATGTGTATAATTATGCCATCAACTTTGAGTCAAGACAGCGTAAGGATGTATATCCAGTAAGTAGCTGGATTATGTTGGTTATGTTCTCTCAATTTTAAAATATTTTCATCTTCATTCTTGATTTTTACATGCTATATTTATGGTTTTACGCCCTCATCATTCCAAGGTAAGCCCTTACTCCCCATCCCAACCCCTAAATTCATCAACTTCTATTGGCCTGTGATCTTACAAATACAGTTTCAAAGTTCCCTTTTTTCCCTGCTCCTGATGACATGACTGCATTTTGCATTACAGTGATCCTTTCGACTTTGTAAAGTTAAAAGCTATATTTTGAAATCATAGAGTATTTTCTTGTGTTCTTCAGCATGTGCATGATACATCATCATCATCATCATCATCATCATCATCATCATCATCAAAGAAAAACAAACATTAATCCCATTTAGAAACCCTTCAGCATGAAGCCCATGAACAGCCAATGCAAGGACAACACAATGTCTAGCCAGTGCAGTTCCAATGTGCAAAAAAGCATGAGGCTGATGCCCACCCAATGCCAAAACCACACAATGCAGTGGCCCAATGCAGTACCAATGTGCAAGGCAATGTCCACCCAATGCTGAGGCACCATGAAATGCCCCTAAGACCTCCACAGATGGGAGCCACTTATGTGTTGTTGGATATTTTTTGTTTAATTGATCCCAACTCATTGCGAACATCTAATCCTAAGTCAGCTAAGACAAATTCACACAACCCCAACAGGTGTCACAATCATAATAATTAAAACGAGACAGACGATTGCTTTTTCCTAGTTAGTAATCCTTAAAAAAATCTAAGCTATATCCATTCCCTCACTCCCCTATGGTTCACTGACTGCTTGCTTCATTACACAAAAATTGCCCTGTGAACCAGCTAGCCTGTGGGCAGAGAGGGAAAGAGAACGAAGGAGAGTACACGGCACGAAGAGTGCGGGAGTGACCAAGTAGTATAGGCCCAACAAAGGATGGCGAGGCGAAATAAACAAAGAGAATACGACATGATGGTTCTTTCTATGTAAGATTTTACATTCATTCATACCTTAAAATTTAATCACAAATCGTCAGTATTGACGGTACGTGCGTCGAATTCCACATACACGCAACGGCAAAGAGACTTTAATATCAAACCAAAAAAAACACACGAACGAAAGCAATACTCACGAGACTGAGTAGCGACATCCCGTCGATAGCAGTAAATGCTTTCTCACACTGCTTCGACCCTTAGGGGAGTTCAGAAGGCGCAGTGCTTCATTGCGCTTACTCAGCGCTTAATGTGATTCCCTCGTGAACGGCAATTTGGGGCGCGATTCACTCAGCGCTCACTCAGCGCAACGCAGCGCTGTGAATCACCAATCCGACGTGCAGCAGAGGGATTCTGCAGCAAAAAAAAATGGCGTCTTCGATCCCGCACTGGCCGTCGACGCGTACAATAACCCTCAGAAACATCATTTTGGGACTGGAACGGGCTTTATTTGCCCCAAGCGCCCTGTATGCGCGAAGAATGGCAAGTAAGGATGACACCGTAGTGGACTTTATTCATGCAGAATACATGTAAACGTGCATAAACGATGTCTGTGGCAAAGAAAATATTTTCTTCGCGTCTATCAACACAACATGGGGCGCAGAAGATTTACCTCCCCTTTAACAAGTGAAGCGCTGCACAAAATCTGGGGCGTTCAGGTGAGCAATGAAGCGCTCAATTGCCAACATTAAGCGCTCACGCAGCGCTGAGTTGTTATGAACAACCCTCTTGACTCACTGATCACATGACCACAGTGTTTACAAAATTTGCATACGTCTACTTCCGTTGCATCCGGAAGTTTTTCTGGAGCTTGAAAGATGGCGGATGCGTATTCGTTTGTGAAAAGTGGAAAGTTGAGCTTTAAGGGGGAAAAGAAAAAGAAGTGAGTTGATCACATTGTCACTTCATATCTGTTCCTCACTTATATACTTCTACCTTTTTGTTTTCACCTTTTTTCCTCTACTCTCTCTCTCTCTCTCTCTCTCTCTCTCTCTCTCTCTCTCTCTCTCTCTCTCTCTCTCTCTGGCTCTATTAGACTGCCTCTATGACTATGGCAGTGCACTTGAACAAGATTAAATCACTGTACAGACGAGCTACCAAGCTTATCATTTCCGACTCTACATTGTCTACGGATGAAAAGATAAAAAATCTTGGCTTACTACCCTTTCAAAAACACCTCGTCCTCAATAAATGCATCCTTATCATAAGCCTTATGCACAAAATTGCTCATTCAGTACAAGCACCGAAGTATCTTACGGATCTCTTCATTCGTCCCCTAACAAGCCATTCACTATCTCGCAACACTTTCATTCTACCACAACCTAGAATAGACATTTTCAAAGGCAGTATTACATATTCAGGTGTTATGATATGGAATACACTCCCATTGCACCTAAGGAACAATACTTCCATGACGTCAATCAATCAATCTCTCTCTCTCTCTCTCTCTCTCTCTCTCTCTCTCTCTCTCTCTCTCTCTCTCTCTCTCTCTCTCTCTCTCTGTGTGTGTGTGTGTGTGTGTGTGTGTGTGTGTGTGTATCCAATCTTGAGAATATAATGTGCAATTTTCGTCATCATCATGATATTGATAATGTGACCGTATTTGATGACGATGGTACAGACCACTGAGACGTACATACCATACATACCTACGTCGTACGTACTCACCGTCTGATGTACACAGTCATCATCAAGTAGGGTAATCATGCCATAAATGAATTCAGTGTCCTTTGTCTAAAGATTTTATTCTGCTGTTCACGATTCCAATCAGTGAGACCACTTACTGAAGAGGTTTAGGGATGCGGTGTTAAATAACAATGATGGGCCGCCTTGCTTAGACGCGAGGTCCAGCGAGGCATAGGCTGATGTCAACATGTGTCAAGAATCGCATACCTCCCACATCAGCTGGAATGCTGCGGTCTTAGTGTTTATGGGGCCTGCTCCAGTAGCACTCGCACAGCCGGCCCCAAGCAGCATTTACATTGCTTTTACATCTGCTTTCACCATGCTGACACATGTTGACACCGGGCTATTCCTCACAGGATCTGAGAAATCCTCACGTCTGTGCGAGGCACATTCACTTGTGGATGCAACAAAGAAAGATTACTTATGAAGGGGGCTTTTTCTGGTAGGGGACAACTTTACCTCCACCGTGTATTACATCTAAACATATCTACGTTTTTCACATCAGAGTGAAGAAGCACAAGAAGAGGAAGAGGGAAGAGGAGTCCAAAGAAGTGAGCAGTGGCCATGATGAAGATGCAGTCCAACATGGTAAGCCCAGAAACTGAAGGCCTCTGGTGTACTACACTTGTTGACCCTTGGTAAAACTATTTGGAACTGTTTACACAAGTATGTGATAATATATTCCTAGTTACATGGAGGTGATGTAGTTTTTCTGCACATTGATTGTGAATAATTACTGTATTCTACAACTGTTATTGATGGCCATCATGTGAAATGTTTTCAGATTTAGGAGAAATGAAATCTAGGAGCAAGTTGGCTACTCACGTCTATGATATTAATGCAGAGTTGAAGATCTGCAAGGGGCAGACAGGGCTGTGCCTTATGTCTTTCAGTCATTTTCATCCCAGTGGAGTGATGAGTGGGTGATGAAGAAAGGCTCTAACTTTTGTGGTGGATGGTGTTCCAGGTGTCAGGAGGATGCAGTTTGTAGTCTGCATGGAAATGCTCAGGGAAGTAGGAAGGTTAGGCACATTGTTATGAAGAGAGAAATATTTATCATTTCTCTGATTTTTAGATGCATAAATCTTTTCAGTGAAAGAATTTTACATATCAGCTGTTGATCCAGACAAAGGGTTGATAAATAAAGAAAGATTGCTAGTAATAGCCTGTTGTGTAGACATGCATGAATTTCAATATACAGTGTTCCAGTGTAATGTTTAAAAAAAAGGTAAAAAATGTAAAGGTGTGGTTTTACACAGCAGCTCATCACCCATGTCTGGTCTCAAACCTCTTTACACTTTACTCCCTGATCACTGGGCAACTTGATCAATCCTTTGCTGGTACCTCACAACAAACAGTGACATACATCTAGGACGCACACAGTCAGGTACCAGCACCAACTCCGCTCCCTGGGGAGTATTCCAACCCGATGCTGGCGCTTGGCCGCATACAACTAAAAGGGTTAATCGCACTACAGTATGCCAACATAACCAGTGTACCCCAGTGGCTGGTCTTGTTGCTTGGGGCCACTCATGGTCAAGCTGCTGTAGCAAGGCCCCTCAACTTCTGTAACCAGGGTTTGCAGCTGATGTTGGGGCAAACTTCTGCAGACCTGTATGCGTCACTCCACCTCAATATGAGACTCGCCCTCAATTTTTGATTTGACCCAGTCTCAAAAGGCAGCACATGCTTACTCATACCTTTTTTCTCTTTGCCTTGACATGATGTGACACTAAATCCATGAAGTTGTTCCAAAATGAACAAAGAAACAAAACTACATAACTTTGTGATGGATTTGTTTTGCATTGATTTTACATTAAAGATAAAGTGGAAAATAAGCCTATTTTTCCCCATGTTAAAACATTTCATGAAACACATAGGTTTTTAAGGATGTTGTATCAAATGATTATGTTGGATTTCCTTTGCATTTCTGTATTCAGGTGCCATAAATCCATCATTAGTGTATATGTGTGTTTTATTTGATCCTGAAGGATTGCAAATGGTGTAATTGATCTGCAAAGTTTTGAATTGTTTGCTTCTCAAAATTACTTCCCAAATGTTCCATTCAAGTTTTCAAAACGTTTAGTTGTTTTAAAATTTAAAAAAGTAATTTTTTTAATGCTAGCAAAAGTAGTATTGCGTATCCCAAATTTTTTGGTATGTAAACACTAAATCCATTTTCTCAAAACATCATACCAGAGGGCATCAGCCTTCAGTAGCTCATAACTTGGTCACTTTTTTCCTATTTTCCAGCTTTTTACTTTGTTGGAAAGAAAAAGTCTCCACTTTATGACCATTTGCATTGCTGAGAATTTCACAGTGTAAGCATCTGACTCAGCGTGTGTGGGATGCACCTGGACACTGTGTTACAGGAGGCTGGTGGCGGGCCAGGCAGGTGGAGGACATCTCGGGCAGCGTGGCCGTGGAGCTGGGAGAGCACACCTACATGAGCTCCTTGGACAACGGCCTCTTTATCCTTGGAACCCCCCACCCTGATGGTAGGTCCTCCACATACACACGCACGCATGCATGCATGCACGCACACACACACACACACTAATGGAAAAGTGCACTTGCACAAACATACACTCCTGTACACATGCATGCATGTGGATGCACAGTCATACAGGTGTATCCTTATACCTGTTGTACATGCATTTTACCTGGAAATGCATGCATGCATGAAAATACAAAGCACATATGTGCCAGCAAACACACACACACACACACAAATACAAGAGGCATACAATACTTCATACCTCACTTCTTGGAGAGCTGATTGAGAGTGCGGTAAAGTTTTAAGGGCCACACACTTGTTGACAGGGGCTCTTCTTCTGAAGACCCTTTGTTGCATCTTTTCAGTGGGAATTTCGTGCCACTTGACAAAAATACTTCATACTTCAGTCGGCTCTTTCCCAGACCTTCAAGTCATGGGGGCTGCAGCATCTGACCACTCTGTCTCTGTACACCAGGGGAGGGGCCAGATCCAGCAGAAATCCTGACGGCCATGCAGTTTGGGGACTCGCATGTCGTGCTCAAGTCTGGCTACGGCAAGTACCTGTCCGTGGATGGCCAGGGACGAGTAGTGGGACGCTCGGACGCCATGGGACAACAGGAGCAGTGGGAGCCTGTCTTCCAAGATGTGAGTGCCTGCCACGACTTCCCTGTCTGAATGCACTTGGCAAATGTACAGCTTCATTGACTGCTGTGAATGATCCTCAGTGATCTTTAGAGCGAAAAATGACAAGCTGACCCCTCATCTTTCTCCCACAGTGCCAAATTCTACTGCCACTGGTGCAGTTCATGGAACCCAGTTGATAATTCTGACAAAATGTACTTTTCTGCTGTTTATTTTTTATGGCATAGAATATAAAGTATAAAATCTATAAACTTTTAAATTTATTTGTTTCCAGTAACTGATAAGTTGATGTTACAAACTTCTAATGTTTGAAGTTTTTTCAAAAACATTTTAAAAGTGAATTGTCAAAGCACTTAAAGTACCTTAAAATTCGTAAAGTTTAGTTTCCTAACCAACATTGAGGTTTTTTCTTTCTTCTTTCCCAGGGCAAGCTGGCTTTGAGTGGAAGCAATGGGTGTTTCTTGTCAGCTGACCCTGAAGGACACATTGTCTGCAGGAGCAAAACTGCGGGGGAAAATGAGATGATCCAGGTTTGTTTGAATGGAGAGAGGACATCATTTGGGAAAGCAAGCTTGCAGGATACGTCTGCTTGAGGTGTTACAATAACACTGTGAAATGCAAGTTGCACCTAGGGAACTCCGTCAATTCTTGTGAAATGTATGAAGCATGAGGTACATGTTCAGCATGCCCTTCAAACATTGCTCAGAGCTGTATACAGGATTAGTACAGAGTTGGAAAAATCAAATCAGAGTTCCGTAGAAAAGGAGAAACAGCTGAAACTGCGCGCTGCATGTTTTGCATCTGTATAAAACTAACCAACAGACGTGATCGCAATTTTGGAAATACAAACCATGTAATAATAATAATAGTAAAGTTTTTTTTTATCAAGCATGGCGAGGCCGCCATTTGAACTTTTTAAATTTAAATTTTATTTTTATTTTTAACAATTTATTTTCAAAAAAAGGATACAACTATCAAGATTGGATCATAGTATCTGTAACAGAAATGTACATGCAATCACAACGGCCCTTATTCCTGGAAAAAAGAATTCCACTTCAACTTATATTTCTCAAAATTACCTGCTATTCTAGCTGCACACTCTTCTGTATTCAACACATAAAACATAAATTTATTAAAGTCTTCAAATAAAGGGAGTTATATAATACCGCCTCCATGGCAATTCAGATACTCCCAATCTTTTTTCCCAAGATGTTTGGGAAGTAGGTTTTTGGTTATTTTTCAATAAGAATTGTATAATACATTCTCGCAAGTTTTGTTTTATTTTTAAGCAAAAAGGATCGTATCGGTAGTTCCCCCTCACAAGCAATACTACTTGCAGTAGCTCTTTCGAAACTACTCTTCCAGTAGTTTTGCAACCGCTCAACACCACATTCCTACAAAAACTCACACACTACGCACATAAACAAAAAACAAAAACTAAGATCCAATAGAACAAAATATACAATATACACAGCACTTGCAGGCCAGGTCAAGTAAGGTGAAGCAGCTCAGCGGGAAAGGGGGGTCGGAAGAGGTGGGTCTTTAGAGCACTTTTGAACTGGGGCAGTGTCAGAATGACAGACTGAGAGAGGGAGACTATTCCAGGTTACAGGTCCAATATAGGAGAAGCCACGCTGTCCTTGAGTTTTCTTGTTACGGTGGGGGACCTTATTAAGCATTCTAGAGTCAGCAGCTGAGCGTAGAGATCTGGAGGGTGTGTAGACTGCAAGTGCAAGAATTTCTGTAAGAGCGTGTGGTGCGGTGTTGTTGATGGCCTTGAAGCACAAAGTAGCAAGTTAATAATCTATCCTCTGAGAGATGGGGAGCCAGTGAAGTGTATGTAGGAGTGGAGAGACATGGGTACGCTTGGGATATCGAAAAACTAGCCTAGCAGCACAATTCTGAACTTTCTGGAGTTTGTTAAGCAGAGTCTCAGAGATGCCAGCGAGAAGAGAGTTTCCATAGTCGAGACAGAACAAGTGATATGATGAGCGTTTTGGTGGCCTGCTGAGAAAGATAATGACGAATGGTACTAATTTTCCTTAACTCGTAATATGCTGACAGATTTTGTTGACATGAGCTCTCATTGACAGATCGTCAAACATGACGCCTAAAAGACAAATACTGTTCAAGACTTTTTCAAAGACTGATTCTGCATTTTGAATACATTTTCCAGCTTTTTTCCAGGAGGAACAAAAAAAGTAGCGATTTTCCAGACTTTTTAAAGTCTGAAATTTAAATTTTCAGTTTCACGACTTTTTCCAAGACTTTCCAGACTCTGTGCGAACCCTGTGTATACCTGTGGTCAAGAATGATGGCAGAGGAAAGGACCATGTACCTTTAGAACTTAGCTTTATAGCAAAGCCGCTCACCATTTTGGTTGTCTGCGAGATCTCTCCATGGTGGAGCTTGAAGAGCCTAAGCAGAGTGCGGTCACTGAAGGTTTTGGCTGTAGGAAGGTTGTGTTCTCAGGGGCCGTGTTCTCATGTCCCTAGTTTGGTGAATTGTACTATACTCTGCTGTCGCGGAGAGTTTTAATAACATGGTGGAAGTGTTTCTTAACGTTGTGGCCTTATATAGCCTACAAGGCTGATAGGCCCTTAAACTCCATCCATCCATCAGGGGCCGTGTTCTCTGGGGCCATGTTCTCAGGTTCTGCTGCTGCCAGCAGTAGAAACTTGCAGTTGGTCTACGAGTTCCCTATTGTAATTTTGGACTGGTTGAAGTAAGCAGGTGTCCGTTTTCAGTGCCTTGGCAGCTCCATGTGGAAGCCCAGTCTGTGTGGCATCTTTGTGCAGCTTCCACCTGGAGCAAGAGTCTTGAGTGAATGTTGGTTCCAATTCCAGATTCGATCCAGTCTGGTTGTGGAAGAGGACCCGCAGGCCAACATTCCCAAGGAGGAAAGAGGAACTTTGAAAGAAGCAGAGATCAGTTATGTGTGAGTAGATCTTCCATTTCTCATTGTGTTTTATAGTAGTCTTGGGGATTTACTGCTTATCCTGTGTTTACTTCTATGCATTTTTGTAACTACTCAAGTTCAGCAGCCAGTGGTTCAGCACATAAGTACACACCCAACTGTCCAGATCATATGTTGTGATCTGTGATGCTAGCTATCATCAGTCCCCTGAGCAACTATTTGTCACTTTAATTAAAGCATCATCATTGCTAGGCCATAAACTGAGTCGATGCAATTGTCAGTACAGAGAGATTTCGGTCTTTTTTTTTTAAACAGGAAGAAGTTCCAGAGTTTCCAGGACCGACGGCTGCGGATCAACAGTGGAGACATCGGCAACCTGAAGAAAGCCAGGGTGGACGGTTCTCTGCATGAAACTCTACTGGACAGGTAAGACTTCTGTCTCATGGGTTCTTTTCTTCACCACATCATCCCTTAGCACACTGTACTGCCCTATATGCCATCATGAAATTGTTAGGAATTGGTCATTGTATCGGTACATGAATCATGCATGTTAATCTTCAAATTTTATACTGTTGGATGTACAAATCCCTCTGCCCCCCTTTTTTAAAATACACTTTTGCATCTTAATATTACTTCTGACACAGTCTATACAAGACCATTTTTGAAGCAGCCGTCTTAGCATTATCTGTTTGTGTTGCAGACGATCGAAGATGAAGGCAGACCGCTACTGCAAGTGAGACGGCGAAGAGTTGTGCCACGCAGGAGTGTCTGCCCTCAGTGAAGGCTTAGGAGTAAATCAGAGTAAACCCAGTGATGTACTTGGGCGACTCAACTGCGTTCAATTCTAGGTGCCACATTGGGACATCTGTGTGGATGCCTCTGACTGCAGGCCTGTGTATCGGCATGCTGTGCAAATATGGCCAGCATCACTGTACAGGGGACACGATGCTTAACTGGAAGAATCCAGCACTGAAACTGTGGTCTCCTTCCAGCACTTACCTAGCCAAGGACGACCAGGCAGGACAGGGACTCACCATCACCGTTTTTGTTTAGGGAAATTACATGTTACTGTTGGTAGTAGTGCATGAGTTTAATGATCAGTGCAGGACTGCTCAGATGGGGGTGGCGCATCGGTCCTACCCTTCTGTCCTCTTCCGAGTTTATAAGTAGTGAACTTATCCAAGATGCATCTTAAAAATAAGCATGGTTTTTCCCATGAAATCTTTGAAACTAGGTAGGGATCCTTGAAACAAACCATCATGCTAGAAGATGTATTTGAACGCCCAAGGTTGCAACTTAATCAATAGGTGGAGACCTGTTCATTTCACACGACTGGCCCAACAGCAAAGGCAAGGTTTCACTTTGTTAGGTGCCAGTTCAAGACTGACTTTGGTGTCCTAATGACAAGGATAAAGTGTAGTGGGGTTGATGTTTATGACATGGGTGATGAGCTGTCGGGTAAAACCGCTACTGATACATCTGCATGATTACTAGAAAGCTGAATACTTTTTAAAACCACAATAAGTGCCATCTGAGCTGTGGAATTACAGATGTGCATTTCCAATTAGGGCAGCTGTCCAACTTCTCCGGCAGGTTTTCAGTAGGTGCATTAGAACAGCAGTGTTAACGAAAAGGAGCCGAGTGAGATTTTTTCTTCACACTGCCATGCAGAGGGAGGGCCTACTGCACCATGAGCCCTTTCCCTCAGAGACAACCAGTTCCACCTTTCTACTCTCATTCTGAGAGAAAACATTTGATGTAATAAAGAGATGAGTATGTGATACAATTTGTTTTTCATGCTTTGTAGCTCTGCAGCTACTAGTCATGGTAAATTTGCACTGCACAGAGAGTTGCTTTCAGCCTCCATATCTTCTGGAAGCCTTTGTGCCCGACTGGTGCAAGGGAAGTAACACCTTTGTGAACACTTCTGGAGTTGTCTTGGCATGGGAAAAGTGTGACCAGAACAATTGCTCATTGGATGAATCAACACGAAGTATGTGGTTATTTGGCTCTGTGCGTCTGTATGCCCGAGCCGGCAGCCCACGGCAGCCATTTCCTGCCCTCGCTGTCCAAGGTCCTTGTGTGCACACATCTGCATTTCAGCCATCTGCCCACCCACAGGTGCTGCGTCCCCTCAGTCCCTGGATGACTGCAGTGGTCACCGTGGCAGCTGAGGGACAAGCAAGGAAGAACGGTTCCATCAGTGACCCATGTTGTTCTCCATGTCCTGACCCACCCAATGCCGCCCTTGGCAGCAAAGCCACACACGTCAAGTAAAAAACAACAGCACTAGTGTGCATTAAAATCTGTGGAGAGTTTTATTAAATGAAAATTGTGTTCCTCACAATTTCCAGAGCAAAGAACATGAAATACTGATCCTGTGCTTTGAACGTGCTGATCAGAAGAAACTGAGGTAGAGCAAGGTTCGACTGCCTCTTCTGACCCTAGTCTTGCCTTAGACTGGTCAGATGAGGGCAGCAGCCTGAGCCCTGCCTGACACTTGCCTACAGATGCCCATGCAGGACAGTGGATGCAACACTGGCATTCACCACACCTGTACATATGCACGGCATTGGGGACTGGCTATGTGTAAATGCAATCCTGTAAAAGCACTTTCACAACACTGTTACCGTCATCATTTTCTCAATTCTGGTCAGTTTTTCCCCCTTTTTTCTTTCTTTTTTTATTTAGTCGAGATAGTTTGACACAGTTTAAAATGTTGGCATACATCAAATTTGGCAAAGAAATGTTCATGCACAGCCACTAAGCCTGCTTGACAAAGTTGCACACCAGCACTCCAGATTCACTGTTTTCTCTCGGAAAAGACATCCCAGCTCACCCTCAAGCTTTCCGCTCCTGCAGTCAGTCCCAGATCCTCTCAGCCACTCCAGGCACACAGCCAGACACAAGGAGCTACATCTAAGTATATGCACACACCGCGTCCTAGCATGCATTCTGAGCAAACAGTCCGTCACAGAGCCATCTCCCTGCCAGCCCCAGTACAGCAACTCAGCTGCTCATCTTGTTCTGCTCCTTCAGCCACTCCACAAACTCATCCAGAAGCACCGGCCCTGAAACCAGCAACAGCAACACGGCTTCAGCTCAGTTCGGAACTAAAACCAGTGAGGGCAGTCTCCTGTAAATGAGTCTGCACTGAAAAATCCTAATTAAAAAAAACTAAACTTGTGATGGGTTTTCAGTTCATCTAAAATCTTCATGTATTATTTTACTTTAAAAAAATCTGAAACTGTTCAGATGAAATAGTGTATTACACTCTAAGCTTGGATTGCTGAGGCTTCCTGTATAGCCAGCTGTGACATTTAAAAAAGTGCAATCTGTCAACATCTTATGTTAAAAAACAAACGAACAAACAAAAACTTACAGGCACCATCCTCATCATAATTGGAGAGGTCAGACATGATGACTCGACTAAACTCCAGGATATTGCACCACTGGTCCTTGTTGATCACCTTGTACTTGGATTGCTGCAGGGCAAAAACAACAAGTCAACACAGCCACATGCACAGCACAGATGGTGTGCCACTGGTTGCAGTGACTTCCAACAGCACAACAAGTCATGGCGTCTCCGGGTTCATTTTGCGACTTTCCAGTTGGATCATGCACAAAAATCAGAAGAAGAAGTGAACATCAGGCTGGCAGTTTGCACTACGGCAAGGTGTGAAAAAAACAAAACAAATGGGGGGAAAAAAAAGTAACAAAAGAGATGCATCACTGAGCTTAAGAGTAACACAAACTTATGCAATAAAGGAGCCATCAAACACATCCATAAATACCAGCACTGCACATACTACATCAACTGACAGAGGGATGTACTCTCTCAAATGAACTGACTGATGGAAGCATGGAAGCACTGACAGCAACAAGCTGATTCAAAAGCACTCTTGCATCAATGCAATGACAGATGGATAAAGATCAGCCAACCCCTGTTCCCCTTCTCACAAATAAAGCAACAGAGGAAAGCACTAACACCTGTGGATGAGACATCCATGAACTGACAAAAATAATGGATGGAGGGAGCCACTCTCATCATAGGATTGACAGAAGAAGGTACTCACGTCAATGAATTGACTGAAGGAGGTGTACAGGGTCCAGTTTTTTCCCAGGAGCAGTCCGAGCATGGCCTTGGCAGTGTCAATCTCCATGCTCCTCTGGTCCTTGCCCTGCAATGCGTGCACAGTCAGCACTGGGACTATACACAACAGTGATGGGACACATCATGTCACCACTGGGACTATACTACAGTGATGAAACACATCATGTCACCACTAGGACAATACACAACAGTGATGGGACACATCACATTATCACTGGGACTATACAAAACAGTGATGGGACACATCATGTCACCACTGGGACTATACAAAACAGTGATGGGACACATCAAGTCACCACTGGGACTATACTGCAGTGATGGGACACATCAAGTCACTACTAGGACAATACACAACAGTGATGGGACACAACAAGTTATCACTGGGACTATACACAACAGTGATGGGACACAACAAGTCACCACTGGGACTATACACAACAGTGATGGGACACAACAAGATACCACTGGGACTATACACAACAGTGATGGGACATGACAAGTCACCACTGGGACGATACACAACAGTGATGGGACACAACAAGTCACCACTGGGACTACACACAACAGTGATGGGACACATTATGTCACCACTGGGACGATACACAACAGTGATGGGACACATCACGTTATCACTGGGACTATACACAACAGTGATGGGACACGACAAGTCACAATTATACTTATGTGTCTGATGACTACACTGACAAACCACCTCTGGCAAAACTAATGATGGTGAAATGCCGACTCAAGACAACACTAGCAGTTGAAATTCTACCAAGCAAAGACTGCTCTATCACAAATTGACCACCTCCACTTCCCATCCCATTTGAAGCATCAAATGGATTACAAATGTATTCTACAACAAAACACAAATTGTGTCACTGATGAGGTTGCCAAAGAGTTCTTCCAAAGACACACCATGACATCAGTCAATACTGCCAACTGCAGACCCAACCCAGACAGTTTGCATCCAGCAGTTTTCTAAAGGAACAAAAATCAAGGCAAACCTACCTTTCACCAAAGAACATAGACATAAAGAAGCGTCACTCCGCGATTTTACGCAGGACGAGATTTAGCCGGCGGTTTGCGTGAGTTGCGTCCCTTGTTTTTGGTTGGATGGCAGGCGAAATCAATGCTTGGAGCGATTATGCTCTAGCTACCGATTTTATGAGCCAGTGAGTCTCTCAAATTGACAATAAACTGATGACTGCTCTAGTGTTTAAACTGCCAAGACTGAACCGACAGGCAAATGAAGACAACAAGTTTAGATCTGATAGGTGGTCATTCAATGCTCATAGTATACAAGTTCTTCCATCCAACCAAAAACAAGGGAAGTAAGCGAAAATTACTTGTGAGTGACTGCGACGTAAAAAATACCTGTGACGTAAGCAAAATCTCGTCCTGCTTTTTTTACTATACAAGATACAGGAGTGACGCTTCTTTATGTCTTATGTTCTTTGCTTTCACGTAAAACCCTGGTGCTAAAGATACCATCACCCCAAATAAACAATGCAAGCACTTCCCCCACCCCATTCTACACCAACTGCACTCCATCTGCAGCAAACTTTAACAAGTCAAAAAAGAGAGAAACCACAGTTGACGTGAAGCACCCATGAACATAGATGATGGATGGTGTTGTACTGCCTGTCAGCCTTTGCAGGCTAGGTAAGGCCAGTAAGCATGAAAATCACTAGAACAGTTTAGAGCAAACGCAAATCAAGTCAAGGTGTCCCTAGTTATTCGCCTCTTACGAATCGCGCAGAGATGTGGTGGGTCAATTCTTACCCCGAACCCACAGGGGACCACCCATGAACATCAAGATACCCACCCTGGCAAAGTCGAATGCATATCTGTAGATGGTTTTGAAGGTGGCTGGATCATTCAATAATCCTCTGAGGTAGTCAAGTTTCTGTTGGAGCTTGGGAATGCTGTCACATCTGGAACAGAGGAAACCATCACTGCAACCTACAGCTACAGGAAAGTACAAACAAATGAATGCAAGGTCCTTCCATACAAGGTTTCTGAGACTAAGAGAAAAAAAAGAGTGCCAATAAGACCAAGCAGACAGCAGTCTCTGCTACACTGATACTTAACTTCCCAAGTACAAAGCTGCATCGAGAGGTGTAACCATGACGTGCTGACTGGCTGTTGCAACATAACACCTTCCATGCCATGCCACTAACTAGTGATTCCTGGAAGTGGAGTACACCTGCTTTCAGCAGCTCCAGCAGCAACCAGTACCAGCATGTCCCATCTCACTGACAACTGCCACTCCACGGACACACCTTCCACACACTGCATGCACAGCTAAGGACAGACTCCCAGAGTAGAGTAGCAGGTCATACGTACTGTAACTCTGTCATCCCCTCTGCCCATTCCTGTAGTGAGAAGAATCCCATTCTCCTGGCTTTGAGCTTCCATGCCAGCACCAGCATTACAATCTGGAAAAAGCAAACGATGTTTCCATGAAAACCAGATGTAGTTGCAAGATACCAATGGACTTGTCCTCTAAAGCATGAGAGTATCTCTGACAGCTTCTCTTCACAGTGTACTTTGGAGGTGGTTATATTTACCATCGCTAACACGGCACCACTGGGCGAAAGACCTCCACGATGCAGGTCACCGGCCAGGGCGGACAGGTCCTACGATGGATCCAACGCCCACGTGTTCACGACCAGGGCGACCCTCCAGGTGGGAGGACCTCGGCTGTGGTCGGGCTTGGATAGGGATGGGCTCCGCCAAGCTGTATCAGCCCCAGACACACCACATGATGACAAAGACAACTACTCACTCCACACCAACTCGGTCGTCGCCCGGGTCACCAAGGACCGCGCCCACCGTTGCACATCAGGACGGAGGTGATAAATGGGTTACTGATGCCAAGAGAGACAAGATCAGAGGAAGAGAAAACTTTGCAACAGGCACATGGAACATCAGAACGTTGCATGCAGAAGGGAAAATCGAAGAGCTTACGCATGAGATGGCAAGATACCGATGGAACATTCTCGGACTTAGTGAGGTGAGATGGACGAACTTTGGGGAAACGTCAACCCAATAAGGGCACAAGCTGTTTTACAGCGGTAGAAACGACAGACATGAACATGGGGTAGGATTTCTTGTCCACAGAGGAATAACATCTTGTGTTATGGGCTGCCGACCAGTCTCGAGTCAGGTCATCACCATTCGACAGAGCAATACCATTCAACATCACAATTGTGCAGGTGTACGCTCCAACCACAGACTACTCAGATGAGGAAATAGAGGCATTTTACAACGAGCTGCAAGAGATGCTGGATCAAGTACCAACAAGAAGGGCAAAGCCCATACAACTCACATGCTTGACCTTGACCTTTATATGACCTTGACCTTCAGGTGACCTTCAAGGTCAAGGTCAAACAACTAAACCTACCAATGACATCATACACTAAGAAATGCTTTACACATTTTCCCTACCAAAATACATGTGACCTTGACCCAAGGTCAAGGTCATCCAAGGTCATGCAACCCAAAGCTGTTAATTCAAGACATAGGAAGCACAATGGTGCTTATTGGCACTTTCTACCATGAGATATGGTCACTTTTAGTGGTTCACTACCCCATTTTGGTCACATTTCTTAAGGGTCAAAGTGACCTTGATCTTGATGATATGAGACCAAATGTGTCTCATGATGAAAGTATAACATGTGCCCCACATAATTATTAAGTTTGAAACAGTTATCTTCCATAGTTCAGGGTCAGGGTCACTTCAAAATATGTATACAATCCAACTTTGAAGAGCTCCTGTGACCTTGACCTTGAAGCAAGGTCAACCAAACTGGTATCAAAAGATAGGGATTACTTTGCTCTATATACCATATATAGGTCAGGTATCCAATCTCAAAAACTTCAGAGAAAATTTAGAAAATCTGAAAAATGACTGTTTTTTAGACAACATTTATGGCCCCTGCGACCTTGACCTTGAAGCAAGGTTAAGTCACTATGTATGTTTTTTGAGGCCTTGTCATCATAAACCATCATGCCACATTTGGTGTTGATAGACTTAATAGTCTCTGAGAAAAATCCAACGTTAAAGTTTTCGGACGCCCGGACGGACGAAAAGGGTGAGTACATAGACTCACTTTTGCTTCGCATGTGAGTCAAAAAAAGACATCCTGGTCGTGCAGGGAGACTGGAATGCCAAAGTGGGAAGTGACGCAAAGAACGATTGGCATGACGTTTGTGGACAGTACAGCAACACAGATACCAACGACAGAGGCCTGAGACTCCTGGAGTTCGCCAGCTACAACGACCTTATACTGGCAAACACTCTTGGCCCGCACAAGACGTCCCGACGGTGGACTTGGCACCACCCAAATGGACAGCACCACAGTCAAATTGATTACATCTTAGTAAAGAAGCGCTTCAAGTCCAGCATTAACATTGCAAAGACAGGAAGATTTCCAGGAGCAGACATTGGAAGCGACCACGACTTGCTGCTGCTGAACTTCCGCCTGAGCCTTAAAAAAATCAGCAAGCAGAAAAGTACCAGGCTTAGATTGGACCTTGAAAGGTTGAATGACCCTGAGGTTGATACGTCCTTCAAAGCAATGATTGGAGAGAAGTTTGCACCACTTTTAGTTCTGGGTGACGAAGAGGGCCTCGACACAGTGACCCACATCTTCAATGAGGCAGAGATAGAGACAGCTGGGCAGTTATTAGGAAAACACCACCCAAAAAAGAAACCATGGGTCACTGCAAAAATTTTGAACATGTGCGACGAGAGAAGGGAACTGAAGAAAAAGAAGGGTACAGCAGATGGAGCAAGTAAGTACAGAGAGGCCAACAACAGGGTCAAGAAGGCCATGAAGAGTGCCAAGGAGGAGTAATTAAAAACAGCAATGTGATGCAGTTGAGAAGAACCTCCAGAAGAATAACACCAAAAAAGCATACCAGATAGTCAAAGACCTTACAGCAACCAAACAAGGGCGGGTCAACACCATACAAGACAAGAGCGGAATTTGTCTCACAGAAGAACGTGAAATCATGAAACCCTGGACTGAGTACTGCTCTGAGCTGTACAACTATGACACCAGAGGAGATCCTAAAGTACTGAACTGTCCTCAGACTACCGAGGAGGACAACTACTCAATTATTCGAAAAGAGGTGGAGACAGCGGTTAAGTCCCTCAAGAAAGGGAAGTCAGCTGGGGTTGACAACATTCCAGGGGAACTCATCCAGGCAAAAGGGGACGCAATGATCAATGCACTCACAAAGATCTGCAATAAGATCTGGCAGACGGGATATTGGCCAACCCCGTGGACACAGTCCCTAGTGATCACATTGCCCAAGAAAGGAAACCTGCAAATGTGCCAGAACTACCGCACAATCAGCCTCATCAGCCATCCCAGCTAGGTCATGCTGAAAGTACTGCTGAATATATTAAAACCTCAGGCAGAGAAAATCATTGCTGAAGACATGGTACAGATCTTGTTGGTGTTGTAGATGTTTCTCACACATACTCTCGCATCGAAGATCAGGCTCATGCGCACGCTGGCCATCTCCGTATTCTTGTATGCATGCGAGTCCTGGACACTCACATTTGAACTACAGAGACGGATACAAGCCCTGGAAATGAGATGCTACCGCAAGATTCTGAACATCTCATATAAAGACCATGTCACGAATGAGGAAGTCAGCAACAGGATCAGGAGAGCATTTGGACAGTATGAAGACCTGCTCTCAAGTGTGAAAAGCAGAAAGCTGAAGTGTCACGTGTCAAGAGGCAGTGGGCTGGCCAAGACCATCCTGCACGGTACCGACCAGGTGGGAGAAGGAGAGGCAGGCAGAGAAAGAGGTGGGAAGACAACATCAAAGAGTGGACAGGCTTGACCTTTGCTGACTCACAACGAGCCACAGAGAATAGAGACCAATGGAGGAAGATTGTCCGAAAGTCATCAGTGGTGCCTCAAAACCCATCTCAGGGTTAAGAGACTGAACTGAACTGAACTGATATTTACCATCGCCATCTGCTTACCACTTGGCAAACTTTCACAAGCACAGGAGAGAGCAATCCTACACTACAGGATCTGATTCGCTCCAAGCAAAGAACTTGCATCACAGTCAGTCCTTCAATGATAGTCTGTTGCATACCCTGTAAAAACAAAGGCCTCCAAGTAAGCAACTCACATTTTCTGGTTCCACTCCAATGTCCTCACAAAACTTTTCCATACCGTCAGGCTCCAGAAGCTCCTGATTGGCTGTGGGGAAGTAGACACGGAGTGAGTCACTTTACACATCTTCCTTGCACCTCCACACAGATCCATTCCACAGTTTTATTTCCTGATAACAATATTTCACACATGCACAGATCATTTAGGGTTTTTAAAATGCATGATAAAACAATTATGACTGTATTGATCCTGATTGATTTGCAAGAAATCAAATTTCAATTGAAATCAATTTATTACTATCATCTATATAAAGCTGTTGATTTTCTTAGTCTATTTTCAAAATCATCTGCAACAAAAGCAGCTTTCAGCATACCAAAAAAGTTGAGCAATAGAACATTCATCCCCCTTCAAACTGGGAAAGCTACAGAATTTTACTAGTCAGCAATGTAATATTTACTTTGTGGAATTTGTCTACATAACTAACTGCTAGAGTTTGCAATTTCAAAGGCTGAAAGCCATGTCTTGAAAAGGGAGAGCACTGTCGGTACTTACTTGTGATATACTCGTGAAACCATGTTGTACACCGTTTGAGGTTGAATGCACTTTCAGTCTCTTTCCGTGACCTGCAACACCCAAGTTCAACTGAGTTCAAGGTCAATGGCTATCAAACCAAGCATTTGTTTCACTAAATGCTCAGTTGATAATGTTGATGAGGGAAGAGAGGGGTGTCAGCTCATGCTGAAGTTACAATGAAATGCATACAGGTGGACCTACTCTATATGAGAGTTGTGTACCACATTCAAACACTGTTCTTAGACATCCTATGCAGTCTGGATGCCTAATACATGGGCAGCAACACCCAAAAACTGAAAAAAATCACTCCATGCAACCAATTTAAGATTCATGGTTTCTGCCAAACTTGCACTCATCAATTCCATTATAATGCAGGAAGAGGTTTACTCTTTGCAATGATTGGAACAGAATGCAGTGCTGATGCTGATGTTGATTCAAGCCGGATACACTTGTAATAGTGAAAAAACAAACCAGCCTAACAGTAACACCAGGTGCTACATTGCAGACAGCAGAGTGCACAGCTGATATGAAGAGCTGGTCACATTCAAAGAAAAACTCATTTCACATCTGCCGGTAGGAAAGCTTTGAAAACTATTCCGTTTCAACATGATGACATCTGTTTGCTGTGTGCCTTCATCACTAGTTTTAACTCCAACACAACATGCTTATTTACATCTCAGTCTCCACAGCAACTCAAACTTAGAAGTAATTACTTGTTGAAACTCCTTAGAAATCTTTCTCACAACAAAGATGCAGACTAACTCATAATACTGAATTCCAAGCCTTCCATTCAGGCAATATCACAGAAACCAACTTACATCTTGCAGCTTTTGATAATGTAAGTTTGGCATAGCTTCAAGTGCAATGACAGGTTGCCAAAACACTGAGGCTTCTTACCAACTTATAACACATGGTTCCCAACAATGGTGACCAGGGCGGCTCCTCCTATTTGAACAATGACTGAAGCATGATTATCCTTGCAAGCACTTGATGGGGTGGGAAAAGAGCATCTGCCGTGCTCTACAGCAAAGTTCAGGCTGTGGTCTACCCATTCCACTATGCAACACCTCATTCCCCACTTTGTTCTTGCCCTTGTAGCCTCAAGATAACACCAGGCACAACTACTATTGGAGATACACACTTCTTTCTAGGGCTTCAGGGCAAGGGCAGCTGCCACAACTCATCGCTCCCCCAACACACACACACACACACACACACACACACACACACACACACACACACGTCAAACCCCCCATCCCCCAAAATGTCCCGCATTCATACATTCAGGAACATCAACAGTCTGCACACAATGAAGCCTCTCATGAACAAAGCAGGTAACATTTCCATCTCAACACTGCATAAAGCATCCATTTTCACACCTAATTCACACAATTCCATATACTAATTATACACAACTATACTCTCATTTACACATTCATGTTGTTTACTGTAAATTTGGTACCATCAACTTTGGCTTTAGAGAGAATAAGATCAGCTCACTTCAAAGCATTTAGTATCTGGTCAGCTTTCATAGACACCACTCACCAGTCCTCCTCATGTGAAGTGCCTTCCTCTGCAGGAACCATTCCTGCTGAGCTTTCCCACATCCAACAGGAAGTGACATCACAATGGATTGATGCAACAAATGCCAGCACAAGGAGTCTATTGAGGCAGTGTAGGCCCCTGAGATTTGCCCTGCTTTGCAGTCAATACACCATCTCACACTGAACAAAAGTGACTGATTTGCTCCTCATAAGCACTAGAAATACTCCCACAGGTTGTCAAGGCGGTAATCTGCACTGCAGGATTGCCAGCATTATCAAGTTTTATCCAGCCTACTCACTGCTACTGGAAATTATTGGACACAGTGCAGAAGGCTTAGGCTGATACATGTAGATGATTTCTGATGATACATCAGCCATGTAATCAATGCATTAAGCTCTGCTTTCATAAATAGCGTAAAGAGGACGAGCTTTGAGGGAGGGAAAATCTGCATTGAAAATGGTATGTTGTTGCTTTTGAAACACTCCACACAGCGAACACACACACTTACACCTCATGTTTGAAATTAAAGGGGCAACAAGTATATGCTGACTACTTGATGTGGCAAGAATGCAATGCTCTTCAAGTTTCAGTTTAGGATGAAAATATACATATAGAAGTAGCCATGAATCCACACATACATTTGGCACATATGAACAAGAGAAACCATGTTTTGCACTTATCAGGTGAAACAGTTATATCATATTCCTTTCACTCTGCATTGTCACTCATGCACACAAACCTACTTTGATGTGAGGTTAGTCCAATCAACATTTCCAATAATCTGCTTTCTTTGGCATAATACATACATTTTCATAGACAAGTCTGGATTTTGGATCAGTTGTCTAGTCGGCTAGCGAGGTGAGCTCATGCACACACACACATCCTCACATGCACACACATAAACACACACACACACACGCAACACAAACACACACATAAACACGCACACACACACACCCCCCCTCACATGCACACACATAAACACGCACACACACACACACACGCAACACAAACACACACACACACACACAGATGCACACATAAACACACACACACAGCACATACATGCATGCACACACAACACACACACAGCACACACACACAGCACACACATGCATGCACACACACACACACACACATACACACACACACAGATGCACACATAAACACACACACACACAGCACATACATGCATGCACACAGCACACACATGCACACACACACACACAGTACACACATGCATGCACACACACACACACACACACACACACAGTTTCACTCACAGCACTGGGCAGTCACTGAGTCAGTCCACTTGAAACCACACATTTCACTCACAGCACTGGAAAGTCCTTCTACTTGTAACCACACATTTCATTCGCAGCACTGGAAAGTCCTTCTACTTGTAACCACACATTTCACTCGCAGCACTGGAAAGTCCTTCTACTTGAAACAAACATTTCACTCGCAGCACTGGAAAGTCCTTCCACTTGAAAACAAACATTTCACTCACAGCACTGGAAAGTCACTGAGTCAGTCCACTTGAAACCACACATTTCACTCACAGCTCTGGTTGCTAGAAATGCAGGGTGATGCTCATCAAAGATCTTATGGACAAACTACGAAGATGGCATGGCAACAAATCTGAGAGGACTTGTAACATTTCATCAGACAAATCAGGGAGCTTTGCAGACATCCTCCAATAACTGTTTGCACAAACTGTCTGCACAGTTATTTCTCTCATGCTTAGGACTAGGAGATGACAGAGTGATGGCAAACTGGAGGCTGGGAAATCTTTACAACACAAGAGCATGCCAACAGAACCAGATCATTCCAGTACTGTGGTGCTGCAACTCCTCTCCAGCAGACACATGCATCAGCTGGAATCACTTACTGAGAGTGGGAGAGGGGAAGGAAAGGAAGGGGTGAAAGATAAGCCCAGAAGACTAGAAGGCTTACATCAAACACCATTCCAAACAGGACTGGAAAACTTGTGAGCAGCTGAGACTTGAAAATCCAAGGCACAAGGCCAACTCCACTCCACAGCTAACTGGGATGGAGAGAAGAGGAGGGGAGAGAGGGGGAGCAGTGGGATGCAACTGGAAAGGTGGAGGTAAACTGCAGCCAGGCACTGGTGGAAAGGGCAGATAGCTATCAAGGGGCACTCAGTGCTCATTCCCCAATCCCCCACCCCTCTCCAGACTGGCCCACAGGGCCTGAGAGAAGGCAACCCTTGAAGGCAGATGCAAGGGTGAGAGAGGCAGACAGGGAAAGAGGGACTGTGCCTACCTGTTCATGGCCCTCTACCACCACTGCTGCCATGGGAATGCTGACACACAGTGCTAGTCTGCTACAGTCTGCTGGCAGTGGGAAAAGGAGGCTACAGCGGCAGACACTGCCTCAGTCACTCCCAGCACAGGCAGCCAGCCAGCGTCCCAGTCCTGCCACCTCCCTCCTTCCCTCCTCGCTTTTGGGCATTGGCGCCACCAGCAGAAACCGGATACCCACCCTCACTGCTGCTATGCCCTTCACACTGTCTCTAGTGAGCCCTTACACCTGTGCATGCACTCTCCTTTGGTGCATGTGTATACAACTAGCTGAGAGAGAGAGAGAGAGAGAGAGAGAGAGAGAGAGAGAGAGAGAGAGAGAGAGAGAGAGAGAGAGAGAGAGAGACAGACAGACAGAGACAGACAGACAGACAGACAGAGACAGACAGAGACAGAGACAGACAGACAGAGACAGACAGAGAGATAGACAGAGAGACAGACAGAGAGACAGACAGACAGAGAGACAGACAGACAGACAGACACATACACACAGATGTAGAAAAACAATGCCAGCATCACAACAGAAGGTGTCAATTACACCAAGTCAGGGTGAGGGGGAGGCCCTCAAGGTCTGGCACCTTTCCAGACTGTCCCATTTCCTACACAGTCTTTCCAGACTGTCCCATTTCCTACACAGCCTTTCCAGACTGTCCCATTTCCTACACAGCCTTTCCAGACTGTCCCATTTCCTACACAGCCTTTTCAGACTGTCCCATTTCCTACACAGCCTTTCCAGACTGTCCCATTTCCTACACAGCCTTTCCAGACTGTCCCATTTCCTACACAGTCTTCCAGACTGTCCCATTTCCTACACAGTCTTCCAGACTGTCCCATTTCCTACACAGTTTTCCCAGACTGTCCCATTTCCTACACAGTCTTCCAGACTGTCCCATTTCCTACACAGCCTTTCCAGACTGTCCCATTTCCTACACAGCCTTTCCAGACTGTCCCATTTCCTACACAGCCTTTCCAGACTGTCCCATTTCCTACACAGTCTTCCAGACTGTCCCATTTCCTACACAGTTTTTCCAGACTGTCCCATTTCCTACACAGTCTTCCAGACTGTCCCATTTCCTACACAGTCTTCCAGACTGTCCCATTTCCTACACAGCCTTTCCAGACTGTCCCATTTCCTACACAGCCTTTCCAGACTGTCCCATTTCCTACACAGTCTTCCAGACTGTCCCATTTCCTACACAGCCTTTCCAGACTGTCCCATTTCCTACACAGTCTTTCCAGACTGTCCCATTTCCCATAGTCTTTCCAGACTGTCCCATTTCCTACACAGTCTTCCAGACTGTCCCATTTCCTACACAGCCTTTCCAGACTGTCCCGTTTCCTACACAGTCTTCCAGACTGTCCCATTTCCTACACAGTTTTCCCAGACTGTCCCATTTCCTACACAGTCTTCCAGACTGTCCCATTTCCTACACAGCCTTTCCAGACTGTCCCATTTCCTACACATCCTTTCCAGACTTACACTTTCTACACAGTCTTTCCAGACTTACACACACAGTCTTTCCAGACTTACACTTTCTACACAGTCTTTCCAGACTTACACACACAGTCTTTCCAGACTTACACACACAGTCTTTCCAGACTTACACACACAGTCTTTCCAGACTTACACTTTCTACACAGTCTTTCCAGACTTACACTTTCTACACAGCCTTTCCAGACTTACATTTCCTACACAGCCTTTCCAGACTTACATTTCCTACACAGCCTTTCCAGACTTACATTTCCTACACAGTCTTTCCAGACTTACACACACAGTCTTTCCAGACTTACACACACAGTCTTTCCAGACTTACACACACAGTCTTTCCAGACTTATACACACAGTCTTTCCAGACTTACACACACAGTCTTTCCAGACTTACAGTCTTTCCAGACTTACACTTTCTACACAGCCTTTCCAGACTTACACTTCCTACACAGCCTTTCCAGACTTACATTTCCTACACAGCCTTTCCAGACTGTCCCATTTCCTACACAGTCTTTCCAGACTTACACTTTCCTACACAGCCTTTCCAGACTTACATTTCCTACACAGTCTTTCCAGACTTACACACACAGTCTTTCCAGACTTACACACAGTCTTTCCAGACTTACACACACAGTCTTTCCAGACTTACACACACAGTCTTTCCAGACTTACACTTTCTACACAGCCTTTCCAGACTTACATTTCCTACACAGCCTTTCCAGACTGTCCCATTTCCTACACAGTCTTTCCAGACTTACACTTTCTACACTGTCTTTCCAGACTTACACTTTCTACACTGTCTTTCCAGACTTACACTTTCTACACAGTCTTTCCAGACTTACACTTCCTACACTGTCTTTCCAGACTTACACACACAGTCTTTCCAGACTTACACACACAGTCTTTCCAGACTTACATTTTCTACACAGTCTTTCCAGATTTACATTTCCTACACAGTCTTTCCAGACTTACATTTTCTACACAGTCTTTCCAGACTTACACTTTCTACACAGCCTTTCCAGACTTACACTTTCTACACAGTCTTTCCAGACTTACATTTTCTACACAGTCTTTCCAGACTTACACACACAGTCTTTCCAGACTTACATTTTCTACACAGTCTTTCCAGACTTACACTTCCTACACAGTCTTTCCAGACTTACACTTTCTACACAGTCTTTCCAGACTTACACACACAGTCTTTCCAGACTTACACACACAGTCTTTCCAGACTTACACACACAGTCTTTCCAGACTTACACACACAGTCTTTCCAGACTTACACACACAGTCTTTCCAGACTTACACACACAGTCTTTCCAGACTTACACACACAGTCTTTCCAGACTTACACACACAGTCTTTCCAGACTTACATTTCCTACACAGCCTTTCCAGACTTACACACACAGTCTTTCAAGACTTACACGCACAGTCTTTCCAGACTTACACACACAGTCTTTCCAGACTTACATTTCCTACACAGCCTTTCCAGACTTACACTTCCTACACAGCCTTTCCAGACTTACACACACAGTCTTTCAAGACTTACACACACAGTCTTTCCAGACTTACACACACAGTCTTTCCAGACTTACACTTTCTACACAGTCTTTCCAGACTTACACTTTCTACACAGTCTTTCCAGACTTACACACACAGTTTTTCCAGACTTACACTTCCTACACAGCCTTTCCAGACTTACACACACAGTTTTTCCAGACTTACACACACAGTTTTTCCAGACTTACACTTCCTACACAGCCTTTCCAGACTTACACTTTCTACACAGTCTTTCCAGACTTACACACACAGTCTTTCCAGACTTACACACACAGTCTTTCCAGACTTACATTTCCTACACAGTCTTTCCAGACTTACATTTCCTACACAGTCTTTCCAGACTCACATTTTCTACACAGTCTTTCCAGACTTACACTTCCTACACAGTCTTTCCAGACTTACACACACAGTCTTTCCAGACTTACACACACAGTCTTTCCAGACTTACACACACAGTCTTTCCAGACTTACACTTTCTACACAGTCTTTCCAGACTTACACTTCCTACACAGTCTTTCCAGACTTACACTTCCTACACAGTCTTTCCAGACTTACACACACAGTCTTTCCAGACTTACACACACAGTCTTTCCAGACTTACACTTTCTACACAGTCTTTCCAGACTTACACTTCCTACACAGTCTTTCCAGACTTACACTTCCTACACAGTCTTTCCAGACTTACACTTCCTACACAGTCTTTCCAGACTCACACACACAGTTTTTCCAGACTTACATTTCCTACACAGTCTTTCCAGACTTACATTTCCTACACAGTCTTTCCAGACTTACATTTTCTACACAGTCTTTCCAGACTTACACTTCCTACACAGTCTTTCCAGACTTACATTTCCTACACAGCCTTTCCAGACTTACACAGTTTTTCCAGACTTACACTTTCTACACAGTCTTTCCAGACTTACATTTTCTACACAGTCTTTCCAGACTTACACTTTCTACACAGTCTTTCCAGACTTACACTTTCTACACAGCCTTTCCAGACTTACATTTCCTACACAGTCTTTCAAGACTTACACTTTCTACACAGTCTTTACAGACTTACATTTTCTACACAGTCTTTCCAGACTTACACACACAGTCTTTCCAGACTTACATTTTCTACACAGTCTTTCCAGACTTACACTTCCTACACAGTCTTTCCAGACTTACACTTTCTACACAGAAGGTGTCAATTACACCAAGTCAGGGTGAGGGGGAGGCCCTCAAGGTCTGGCACCTTTCCAGACTGTCCCATTTCCTACACAGTCTTTCCAGACTGTCCCATTTCCTACACAGCCTTTCCAGACTGTCCCATTTCCTACACAGCCTTTCCAGACTGTCCCATTTCCTACACAGCCTTTTCAGACTGTCCCATTTCCTACACAGCCTTTCCAGACTGTCCCATTTCCTACACAGCCTTTCCAGACTGTCCCATTTCCTACACAGTCTTCCAGACTGTCCCATTTCCTACACAGTCTTCCAGACTGTCCCATTTCCTACACAGTTTTCCCAGACTGTCCCATTTCCTACACAGTCTTCCAGACTGTCCCATTTCCTACACAGCCTTTCCAGACTGTCCCCATTTCCTACACAGCCTTTCCAGACTGTCCCATTTCCTACACAGCCTTTCCAGACTGTCCCATTTCCTACACAGTCTTCCAGACTGTCCCATTTCCTACACAGTTTTTCCAGACTGTCCCATTTCCTACACAGTCTTCCAGACTGTCCCATTTCCTACACAGTCTTCCAGACTGTCCCATTTCCTACACAGCCTTTCCAGACTGTCCCATTTCCTACACAGCCTTTCCAGACTGTCCATTTTCCTACACAGTCTTCCAGACTGTCCCATTTCCTACACAGCCTTTCCAGACTGTCCCATTTCCTACACAGTCTTTCCAGACTGTCCCATTTCCCATAGTCTTTCCAGACTGTCCCATTTCCTACACAGTCTTCCAGACTGTCCCATTTCCTACACAGTCTTCCAGACTGTCCCATTTCCTACACAGTTTTCCCAGACTGTCCCATTTCCTACACAGTCTTCCAGACTGTCCCATTTCCTACACAGCCTTTCCAGACTGTCCCATTTCCTACACATCCTTTCCAGACTTACACTTTCTACACAGTCTTTCCAGACTTACACACACAGTCTTTCCAGACTTACACTTTCTACACAGTCTTTCCAGACTTACACACACAGTCTTTCCAGACTTACACACACAGTCTTTCCAGACTTACACACACAGTCTTTCCAGACTTACACTTTCTACACAGTCTTTCCAGACTTACACTTTCTACACAGCCTTTCCAGACTTACATTTCCTACACAGCCTTTCCAGACTTACATTTCCTACACAGCCTTTCCAGACTTACATTTCCTACACAGTCTTTCCAGACTTACACACACAGTCTTTCCAGACTTACACACACAGTCTTTCCAGACTTACACACACAGTCTTTCCAGACTTATACACACAGTCTTTCCAGACTTACACACACAGTCTTTCCAGACTTACAGTCTTTCCAGACTTACACTTTCTACACAGCCTTTCCAGACTTACACTTCCTACACAGCCTTTCCAGACTTACATTTCCTACACAGCCTTTCCAGACTGTCCCATTTCCTACACAGTCTTTCCAGACTTACACTTTCCTACACAGCCTTTCCAGACTTACATTTCCTACACAGTCTTTCCAGACTTACACACACAGTCTTTCCAGACTTACACACAGTCTTTCCAGACTTACACACACAGTCTTTCCAGACTTACACACACAGTCTTTCCAGACTTACACTTTCTACACAGCCTTTCCAGACTTACATTTCCTACACAGCCTTTCCAGACTGTCCCATTTCCTACACAGTCTTTCCAGACTTACACTTTCTACACTGTCTTTCCAGACTTACACTTTCTACACTGTCTTTCCAGACTTACACTTTCTACACAGTCTTTCCAGACTTACACTTCCTACACTGTCTTTCCAGACTTACACACACAGTCTTTCCAGACTTACACACACAGTCTTTCCAGACTTACATTTTCTACACAGTCTTTCCAGATTTACATTTCCTACACAGTCTTTCCAGACTTACATTTTCTACACAGTCTTTCCAGACTTACACTTTCTACACAGCCTTTCCAGACTTACACTTTCTACACAGTCTTTCCAGACTTACATTTTCTACACAGTCTTTCCAGACTTACACACACAGTCTTTCCAGACTTACATTTTCTACACAGTCTTTCCAGACTTACACTTCCTACACAGTCTTTCCAGACTTACACTTTCTACACAGTCTTTCCAGACTTACACACACAGTCTTTCCAGACTTACACACACAGTCTTTCCAGACTTACACACACAGTCTTTCCAGACTTACACACACAGTCTTTCCAGACTTACACACACAGTCTTTCCAGACTTACACACACAGTCTTTCCAGACTTACACACACAGTCTTTCCAGACTTACATTTCCTACACAGCCTTTCCAGACTTACACACACAGTCTTTCAAGACTTACACGCACAGTCTTTCCAGACTTACACACACAGTCTTTCCAGACTTACATTTCCTACACAGCCTTTCCAGACTTACACTTCCTACACAGCCTTTCCAGACTTACACACACAGTCTTTCAAGACTTACACACACAGTCTTTCCAGACTTACACACACAGTCTTTCCAGACTTACACTTTCTACACAGTCTTTCCAGACTTACACTTTCTACACAGTCTTTCCAGACTTACACACACAGTTTTTCCAGACTTACACTTCCTACACAGCCTTTCCAGACTTACACACACAGTTTTTCCAGACTTACACACACAGTTTTTCCAGACTTACACTTCCTACACAGCCTTTCCAGACTTACACTTTCTACACAGTCTTTCCAGACTTACACACACAGTCTTTCCAGACTTACACACACAGTCTTTCCAGACTTACATTTCCTACACAGTCTTTCCAGACTTACATTTCCTACACAGTCTTTCCAGACTCACATTTTCTACACAGTCTTTCCAGACTTACACTTCCTACACAGTCTTTCCAGACTTACACACACAGTCTTTCCAGACTTACACACACAGTCTTTCCAGACTTACACACACAGTCTTTCCAGACTTACACTTTCTACACAGTCTTTCCAGACTTACACTTCCTACACAGTCTTTCCAGACTTACACTTCCTACACAGTCTTTCCAGACTTACACACACAGTCTTTCCAGACTTACACACACAGTCTTTCCAGACTTACACTTTCTACACAGTCTTTCCAGACTTACACTTCCTACACAGTCTTTCCAGACTTACACTTCCTACACAGTCTTTCCAGACTTACACTTCCTACACAGTCTTTCCAGACTCACACACACAGTTTTTCCAGACTTACATTTCCTACACAGTCTTTCCAGACTTACATTTCCTACACAGTCTTTCCAGACTTACATTTTCTACACAGTCTTTCCAGACTTACACTTCCTACACAGTCTTTCCAGACTTACATTTCCTACACAGCCTTTCCAGACTTACACAGTTTTTCCAGACTTACACTTTCTACACAGTCTTTCCAGACTTACATTTTCTACACAGTCTTTCCAGACTTACACTTTCTACACAGTCTTTCCAGACTTACACTTTCTACACAGCCTTTCCAGACTTACATTTCCTACACAGTCTTTCAAGACTTACACTTTCTACACAGTCTTTACAGACTTACATTTTCTACACAGTCTTTCCAGACTTACACACACAGTCTTTCCAGACTTACATTTTCTACACAGTCTTTCCAGACTTACACTTCCTACACAGTCTTTCCAGACTTACACTTTCTACACAGTCTTTCCAGACTTACACACACAGTCTTTCCAGACTTACACACACAGTCTTTCCAGACTTACACACACAGTCTTTCCAGACTTACACACACAGTCTTTCCAGACTTACATTTTCTACACAGCCTTTCCAGACTTACACACACAGTCTTTCCAGACTTACATTTCCTACACAGTCTTTCGAGACTTACACTTTCTAACACAGTCTTTCCAGACTTACACTTTCTACACAGTCTTTCCAGACTTACACACACAGTTTTTCCAGACTTACACACACAGTTTTTCCAGACTTACACTTCCTACACAGCCTTTCCAGACTTACACACACAGTCTTTCCAGACTTACACTTTCTACACAGTCTTTCCAGACTTACACTTCCTACACAGTCTTTCCAGACTTACACTTCCTACACAGTCTTTCCAGACTTACACACACAGTCTTTCCAGACTTACACTTCCTACACAGTCTTTCCAGACTTACATTTCCTACACAGTCTTTCCAGACTTACACTTCCTACACAGTCTTTCCAGACTTACACTTCCTACACAGCCTTACACTTCCTACACAGCCTTTCCAGACTTACACTTTCTACACAGCCTTTCCAGACTTACACTTTCTACACAGCCTTTCCAGACTTACACACACAGTCTTTCCAGACTTACACTTCCTACACAGCCTTTCCAGACTTACACTTCCTACACAGCCTTTCCAGACTTACATTTCCTACACAGTTTTTCCAGACTTACACACACAGTTTTTCCAGACTTACACTTCCTACACAGTCTTTCCAGACTTACACTTCCTACACAGCCTTTCCAGACTTACATTTCCTACACAGTTTTTCCAGACTTACACTTTCTACACAGCCTTTCCAGACTTACACTTCCTACACAGTCTTTCCAGACTTACACTTTCTACACAGCCTTTCCAGACTTACACACACAGTTTTTCCAGACTTACACACACAGTCTTTCCAGACTTACACACACAGTCTTTCCAGACTTACACACACAGTCTTTCCAGACTTACACTTTCTACACAGTCTTTCCAGACTTACATTTCCTACACAGCCTTTCCAGACTTACACTTCCTACACAGTCTTTCCAGACTTACATTTCCTACACAGCCTTTCCAGACTTACACACACAGTTTTTCCAGACTTACACTTCCTACAGTCTTTCCAGACTTACACAGTTTTTCCAGACTTACACTTTCTACACAGTCTTTCCAGACTTACACACACAGTCTTTCCAGACTTACACTTTCTACACAGCCTTTCCAGACTTACACACACAGTCTTTCCAGACTTACACACACAGCCTTTCCAGACTTACACACACAGTCTTTCCAGACTTACACACACAGTCTTTCCAGACTTACACACACAGTCTTTCCAGACTTACACACACAGTCTTTCCAGACTTACACTCTACACAGTCTTTCCAGACTTACACGTCCTACACAGTCTTTCCAGACTTACATTTCCTACACAGTCTTTCCAGACTTACACACACAGTTTTTCCAGACTTACACTTTCTACACAGTCTTTCCAGACTTACACACACAGTCTTTCCAGACTTACACACACAGTCTTTCCAGACTTACACTTTCTACACAGTCTTTCCAGACTTACATTTCCTACACAGTCTTTCCAGACTTACATTTCCTACACAGTCTTTCCAGACTCACATTTTCTACACAGTCTTTCCAGACTTACACACACAGTCTTTCCAGACTTACACACACAGTCTTTCCAGACTTACACTTTCTACACAGTCTTTCCAGACTTACATTTCCTACACAGTCTTTCCAGACTTACATTTCCTACACAGTCTTTCCAGACTTACACTTCCTACACAGTCTTTCCAGACTTACACACACAGTCTTTCCAGACTTACACTTTCTACACAGTCTTTCCAGACTTACACTTCCTACACAGTCTTTCCAGACTTACACACACAGTCTTTCCAGACTTACACACACAGTCTTTCCAGACTTACACACACAGTCTTTCCAGACTTACACTTCCTACACAGTCTTTCCAGACTTACACACACAGTCTTTCCAGACTTACACTTTCTACACAGTCTTTCCAGACTTACACTTCCTACACAGTCTTTCCAGACTTACACACACAGTCTTTCCAGACTTACACACACAGTCTTTCCAGACTTACACACACAGTCTTTCCAGACTTAAACTTTCTACACAGTCTTTCCAGACTTACACTTCCTACACAGTCTTTCCAGACTTACACTTCCTACACAGCCTTTCCAGACTTACATTTCCTACACAGCCTTTCCAGACTTACACTTTCTACACAGCCTTTCCAGACTTACACTTTCTACACAGCCTTTCCAGACTTACACTTTCTACACAGCCTTTCCAGACTTACACTTCCTACACAGCCTTTCCAGACTTACACTTTCTACACAGCCTTTCCAGACTTACACACACAGTCTTTCCAGACTTACACACACAGTCTTTCCAGACTTACACACACAGTCTTTCCAGACTTACACTTTCTACACAGCCTTTCCAGACTTACACTTTCTACACAGCCTTTCCAGACTTACACTTCCTACACAGCCTTTCCAGACTTACACTTTCTACACAGCCTTTCCAGACTTACACTTTCTACACAGCCTTTCCAGACTTACACTTCCTACACAGTCTTTCCAGACTTACACTTCCTACACAGTCTTTCCAGACTTACACTTCCTACACAGTCTTTCCAGACTCACACACACAGTTTTTCCAGACTTACATTTCCTACACAGTCTTTCCAGACTTACATTTCCTACACAGTCTTTCCAGACTTACATTTTCTACACAGTCTTTCCAGACTTACACTTCCTACACAGTCTTTCCAGACTTACATTTCCTACACAGCCTTTCCAGACTTACACAGTTTTTCCAGACTTACAATTCCTACACAGCCTTACATTTCCTACACAGTCTTTCCAGACTTACATTTTCTACACAGTCTTTCCAGACTTACACTTCCTACACAGTCTTTCCAGACTTACACTTCCTACACAGTCTTTCCAGACTTACACAGTTTTTCCAGACTTACAATTCCTACACAGCCTTTTAAGACTCACACACACAGTCTTTCCAGACTTACACTTTCTACACTGTCTTTCCAGACTTACACACACAGTCTTTCCAGACTTACACACACAGTCTTTCCAGACTTACACACACAGTCTTTCCAGACTTACACACACAGTCTTTCCAGACTTACACACACAGTCTTTCCAGACTTACACTTTCTACACAGTCTTTCCAGACTTACACTTTCTACACTGTCTTTCCAGACTTACACACACAGTCTTTCCAGACTTACACACACAGTCTTTCCAGACTTACACACACAGTCTTTCCAGACTTACACACACAGTCTTTCCAGACTTACACACACAGTCTTTCCAGACTTACACACACAGTCTTTCCAGACTTACACACACAGTCTTTCCAGACTTACACTTTCTACACAGTCTTTCCAGACTTACACTTCCTACACAGTCTTTCCAGACTTACACTTTCTACACAGTCTTTCCAGACTTACACACACAGTCTTTCCAGACTTACACACACAGTCTTTCCAGACTTACACTTTCTACACAGTCTTTCCAGACTTACACTTCCTACAGTCTTTCCAGACTTACATTTCCTACACAGCCTTTCCAGACTTACACACACAGTCTTTCCAGACTTACATTTCCTACACAGTCTTTCCAGACTTACATTTCCTACACAGCCTTTCCAGACTTACATTAACTACACAGTCTTTCCAGACTTACATTTCCTACACAGCCTTTCCAGACTTACATTTCCTACACAGTCTTTCCCGACTTACACGTCCTACACAGTCTTTCCAGACTTACATTTCCTACACAGCCTTTACAGGCAACAAAGTCTGCAGGGAACCTCCAGTTTGGTTGGTGCTGACAAGCTGTCTGCATTAGTGACAGTGTGCCACATCCATTGTCAGCTGCCTGCCTTGCTCTATAGAGCCAGCCTGTACACACCCAGCCTGTACACACCCAGCCTGTACACACCCAGCCTGTGCACACCCAGCCTGTACACACCCAGCCTGTGCACACCCAGCCTGTGCACACCCAGCCTGTACACACCCAGCCTGTGCACACCCAGCCTGACCCAGCCTGTACACACCCAGCCTGTACACACCCAGCCTGTGCACACCCAGCCTGTACACACCCACCCAGCCTGTACACACCCAGCCTGTGCACACCCAGCCTGTACACACCCAGCCTGTACACACCCAGCCTGTACACACCCAGCCTGTACACACCCAGCCTGTGCACACCCAGCCTGTGCACACCCAGCCTGTACACACCCAGCCTGTACACACCCAGCCTGTACACACCCAGCCTGTACACACCCAGCCTGTACACACCCAGCCTGTACACACCCAGCCTGTACACACCCAGCCTGTACACACCCAGCCTGTACACACCCAGCCTACAGCAACTATCTTCCCTCCCCTTCACACCCAGAATACTGTGAACCACCTTGTATGCCTCTGTAATTAGTTGAGCAACTGACTGGAACTCAGTTCACTGGGTCTGTCAAACATATAAAAGCTCCCCTGTCCAGTAAGCAAAGGCCAAGGTGAAGGGAACCACAACTCTGTTCACACAGTCAGGACAGGTGAGATACCCCGATGTCCAGCACAGCTCAGTTCAAACAGTCAGGACAGGTGAGACACCCCAATGTCCAGCACAGCTCAGTTCAAACAGTCAGGACAGGTGAGATACTCTGATGTCCAGCACAGCTGTTCACAGTCAGGACAGGGGAGATACCCTTATGTCCAGCACAGCTCTGTTCACAGTCAGAACAGGTGAGATACCCTTATGTCCAGCACAGCTCTGTTCCCACAGTCAGGACAGGTGAGATACCCCGATGTCCAGCACAGCTCTGTTCACAGTCAGGACAGGTGAGATACCCTTATGTCCAGCACAGCTCTGTTCACACAGGACAAGTGAGATACCCTTATGTCCAGCACAGCTGTTCCCACAGTCAGGACAGGTGAGATACCCTTATGTCCAGCACAGCTCTGTTCACACAGGACAGGTGAGATACCCTGATGTCCAGCACAGCTCAGTTCAAAGGACAGGTGAGATACCCTGATGTACAGCACAGCTCAGTTCAAAGGACAGGTGAGATACCCTGATGTCCAGCACAGCTCAGTTCAAAGGACAGGTGAGATACCCTGATGTCCAGCACAGCTCTGTTCACACAGGACAGGTGAGATACCCTGATGTCCAGCACAGCTCAGTTCAAAAAACAGGTGAGATACCCTGATGTCCAGCACAGCTCAGTTCAAAGGACAGGTGAGATACCCCGATGTCCAGCACAGCTCAGTTCAAAGGACAGGTGAGATACCCTGATGTCCAGCACAGCTCTGTTCACAGTCAGGACAGGTGAGATACCCCGATGTCCAGCACAGCTCTGTTCACACAGGACAATTGAGAAACCCTGATGTCCAGCACTGTGAGCTCTGTTCACACAGGACAGGTGAGATACCCCGATGTCCAGCACAGCTCTGTTTACACAGTCATGACAGGTGAGATACCCCAATGTCCAGCACAGCTCTGTTCAGTCAGGACAGGTGAGATACCCCGATGTCCAGCACAGCTCTGTTCAGTCAGGACAGGTGAGATACCCCGATGTCCAGCACAGCTCTGTTTACACAGTCAGGACAGGTGAGATACCCCGATGTCCAGCACAGCTCTGTTCAGTCAGGACAGGTGAGATACCCCGATGTCCAGCACAGCTCTGTACCCACAGTCAGGACAGGTGAGATACTCTGATGTCCAGCACAGCTCTGTTCACACAGGACAGGTGAGATACTGCAAGTCTGCATGCCACCCAGGACTAGACAAAACCTGATCACTGAAGAGTAGCGGATGGCCAGCTTGTTGGTTTGTGATCACCACCCCTGCTTTTCCAGGCTGGGCAAACAAAGCACCAGTGCCAAAACCCACAAAATGACAAGTTGCTTCAATCCGCTTCCATCCTTGCCTTCAAACAGGGCATCGATGCAGTGTGCACATAAATCCTTTCCATCCATTGCTAATGACAACAGCACTAAGACAGCAAAGATGGCAAATACTTCCACTACCACAACCATCTGCATACCTACAAACCCTACAGATAAGCTGGACCCTGAGCCAGACGATATATGTGACTCACAATATATGGAGTTTTACAGGGATAAACTGCAGATAAGAAGGTTTATTTAATGTTGTGACTTTCTAGACATGTCTAGGATTTCTTGTTGCTGAATTTTATCCCCTGGTCAGAAGGCCACTCCAAGTTTTGCTCTAGCTCAATCTCAGCTGCAAAGACAACAGACATTTCTCTCAGTTCTCCTCCTCCTCCTCTAAGGTACCCTTCAACTCCTTCCTTGGGAGAGGCAGTAATCCTCTAAGGTACCCTTCAACTCCTTCCTTGGGAGAGGCAGTAATCCTCTAAGGTACCCTTCAACTCCTTCCTTGGGAGAGGCAGTAATCCTCTAAGGTACCCTTCAACTCCTTCCTTGGGAGAGGCAGTATACACATGCTCAATCCTCTAAGGTACCCTTCAACTCCTTCCTTGGGAGAGGCAGTAATCCTCTAAGGTACCCTTCAACTCCTTCCTTGGGAGAGGCAGTAATCCTCTAAGGTACCCTTCAACTCCTTCCTTGGGAGAGGCAGTAATCCTCTAAGGTACCCTTCAACTCCTTCCTTGGGAGAGGCAGTAATCCTCTAAGGTACCCTTCAACTCCTTCCTTGGGAGAGGCAGTAATCCTCTAAGGTACCCTTCAACTCCTTCCTTGGGAGAGGCAGTAATCCTCTAAGGTACCCTTCAACTCCTTCCTTGGGAGAGGCAGTAATCCTCTAAGGTGACCTTCAACTCCTTCCTTGGGAGAGGCAGTATACACATGTACACAATGTTCAAGCAGGCCACTAGAGTAGAGTAGATGACTGGAGCAACATTACATACAGCAGCTGCTGGCTGCAGATAACTCCAGGTTGGGGGCATCTACAGTGCTGCCAGAACCCATAGATATGCACAATTAAAAACAAGAAGAGGTTATCTTTGAATGATTATAGACCTTTCTTTATACAGATTGACTAAGACACGAGGTGGCACACACACACACACACACACACACATGCTCTAGCTTCTAGTGAGGGGGCCACCTGGTGAGTGAGTGTGGGAAAGTGGGTCTTAGAGGATGCAAAACTAGAAGTTGTAAACAATACAAATACCTGGGATACATGTTTTCCACCAAATGGTCAACTTCAATTGAAATACCAGATAGAGCAAAGCAGAAGGTAGTACAATTGCTTTAGACAATGAGGTGCCTATGTAGTCTAAACCATTATATTTTCTTCAAACTGTTTGATGCCCAAGGAACACCAGCCCTCATGTAAGGTTCAGATAACTTGAGACAAGAAGATATAGAAAAAGTGCACATGTTTGCATGGAAACATTTTTGGGGGGTCTTGATGTGAGATCGTCAAACACCATGATTTACAACAAGATTGGGAGATACCCCCTGATTGTGAATGCTTTGTTGAGGGCAGAGAAATACTGGTTCAAGTTGTGCAAGATACCTACGGTGTTTTACGGTTGCCTAGTGCGCTCCGTCTGCTTTGTCTTGTTGTTTTCATGCATAGTGCAGTTTTTCATGCAATATTATGGGTGATGCACATGGAATTTTCGTGTTTGGTGTTTATCCCGTGCAAGGATGGTCAGTTGGGGGCCGTTTGCACGGTAATCTGGTAATGTGAACACTCGTAAAGTATTTAACCAGGGATTTGATGGGAGTAGAGGCAGGTGATTTTGAGCTTGGAGAAAGGTTGGTGGATTTCTGTGCTTGATGGGGGAGTCTGAGGGGAAGAGGAGCGTATGAGTGTCGGCATTGGCCGTGGGCGAGGTGCAGTCCGTTGTTTGGAATTGGTTGGAGATACCGGCGTTGGCCGAGGGTTACAGGAGTTGGCACCTGTTGTTGGCGTGTGAGGGGGTTTGTCAGAGTCTGTGAGATTGCCGGGGTTTTGTTGGTGTTTTCGGGTCTTTTGTGTGTATGAGTACAGGAGTTGGCGCCTGTTGTTGGCGTGTGAGGGGGTTTGTCGGAGTCTGTGAGATTGCCGGGGTTTTGTTGGTGTTTTCGGGTCTTTTGTGTGTATGAGTACAGGAGTTGGCGCCTGTTGTTGGCGTGTGAGGGGGTTTGTCGGAGTCTGTGAGATTGCTGGGGTTTTGTTGGTGTTTTCGGGTCTTTTGTGTGTATGAGTACAGGAGTTGGCGCCTGTTGTTGGCGTGTGAGGGGGTTTGTGGGAGTATGTGAGATTGCCGGTGTTTTGTTGGTGTTTTCGGGTCTTTGGTGTGTATGAGTACAGGAGTTGGCGCCTGTTGTTGGCGTGTGAGGGGGTTTGTGGGAGTATGTGAGATTGCCGGTGTTTTGTTGGTGTTTTCGGGTCTTTTGTGTGTATGAGTACAGGAGTTGGCGCCTGTTGTTGGCGTGTGAGGGGGTTTGTGGGAGTATGTGAGATTGCCGGTGTTTTGTTGGTGTTTTCGGGTCTTTTGTGTGTATGAGTTGTTATTGCCTAGAGAGAGCTTTCCCTGATTGGGTTACCGTCTTCGGTATTTGTGTCCGAGTTGTGTTGTGTAGAGGCGCATAGACCTGCTTGCTTACGCAGGTTTGTGTTTGTTCGCTTTCTTTGCAAAATCAGGTTGTATTGTGTTAAATGTAATTAAATTCACTTTTCTTAATTTGCACGTGTTGTGATCCATTGTAATTGTACATTCGTGTGTGGAGTGTATACGAGTGCTGTTTTGAGTAATAAATGTCGTCGATTGTCATGTGGTTGTTTATTATGGTGGATTGCTGAGCCTAAACACCGGCACCAGGTGGAGAAGCCTACCTTCGGTGTGACACTGCTTAACAATGTAAGGTATAGTGGAGTAAACACTGTGCTATCATGTCCATTCTGTATTAAGTTGAAAACGAAGAACATTTAAAAATTCTGTATGGCCCTACATCTTAGGGAACAGTACATAGCACATTATCTTACCTCTGATAAGGTTGGTTACTGATACTAAGTAGATGGATAAGATATGCATAAATCTGTCTTTCAGTGATGACTAGGCAGGTGTTGTCTCGTCACATTACAGTCTATACCTTTGCATGGTGATCGACAGCTGGATGCAGGGGAATGCAACTTAGGTTGTGTACACGTACTTTAGCTTTGAAGCATGGTTAAACTTAAAGCTGTACATAAATGTATGCTGCTTATCTGTTTGGGCTCTGTGAGAGCTACTTTAGACATGACTCCAATGTGTCTCAACCAGTTGTGATGATGAACCCTCTCTCTCTCTCTCTTTCTCTCTCACACACACTCTCACACATGCACACACACACACACACACACACGCACACACACACACGCACACACACACACAGTTTCCCAACTTCTATAAAAAGCTGCAAAGACCTACCAGGTTCTTGATTTCTTTGGTTTGTTGCTGTCGTCAGAGGGTGACCGTCTCTTGCGGCGACTAGGGGGCATGGCTGTGGTAAGGCTCTGCTGTGGAAGACCTGGATGTGGCGTCAAACTCTTATTACTGCCGTCTCCCAGACTCTGCAAGGAACGCACAGTCAACTTGCCATCACAGTGATCACAGTGGCAGGGAATGTCCCAGCCAGCAGATTTTGAATACTGACTTCTACAATGCAGCCATAACTTCATCCATCACAATGAAAAGGAGAAAAATTAACAGTTTGCATTTTGCAAGTCCTGTAATGCCATTTTTAATCTATGTGTTAAAAGGCGATGGGAAGATTTCAATCAACAGCTATCTATTTCACAAGCCACTAGCAGCAATAGTACTGTCAGGGTACCAAGAGGTCTAGACTGAGTTGTTGAGGGAGTCAGTCCCCCTTCTGCCACAGACATCAGGGAGAGCCAAGAAAGATGGACAGCCTACAGGCTTGAATTCCATACTGCAAGTGCCCTTTCAACAGCAAACACAGACAACAGGGAGTGCCAAGAAAGATAGCCAGCCTACACAGCAACAGGCTTGAATTCCATACTGCAAGTACCCTTTCAACAGCAAACACAGACAACAGGGAGTGCTGAGAAGGAATGGACAGTCTACTACAGGCTTGAATTCCATACAGCAAACACAGACAACAGGGAGTGCTGAGAAGGAATGGACAGTCTACAGGCTTGAATTCCATACTGCAAACACAGACAACAGAGAGTGCTGAGAAGGAATGGACAGTCTACTACAGGCTTGAATTCCATACTGCAAACACAGACAACAGGGAGTGCTGAGAAGGAATGGACAGTCTACAGGCTTGAATTCCATACTGCAAACACAGACAACAGGGAGTGCTGAGAAGGAATGGACAGTCTACAGGCTTGAATTCCATACTGCAAACACAGACAACAGGGAGTGCTGAGAAGGAATGGACAGTCTACTACAGGCTTGAATTCCCTACTGCAAACACAGACAACAGGGAGTGCTGAGAAGGAATGGACAGTCTACTACAGGCTTGAATTCCATACTGCAAACACAGACAACAGGGAGCGCTGAGAAGGAATGGACAGTCTACTACAGGCTTGAATTCCATACTGCAAACACAGACAACAGGGAGCGCTGAGAAGGAATGGACAGTCTACTACAGGCTTGAATTCCATACTGCAAACACAGACAACAGGGAGCGCTGAGAAGGAATGGACAGTCTACTACAGGCTTGAATTCCCTACTGCAAACACAGACAACAGGGAGCGCTGAGAAGGAATGGACAGTCTACTACAGGCTTGAATTCCATACTGCAAACACAGACAACAGGGAGTGCTGAGGAAGACAGCCAGTCTACAGGCTTGAATTTCATATTGCAAGTATCCTTTCAACAGCAAACACAGACAACAAGGAGTGCAGAGAAAGATAGGACAGTCTACAGGCTTGAATTTCATTCTGCAAGTACCCTTTTTACAACAAAGCTTATGCATTAGTAGAAGGAGCACTCAATGTTTCCCCTATATGAGCAGTGCAATAGTGACTAAGTATGAGAGAGCCTAGCCGAAGTGTAAAATATTAAGAAACCTGACACTTCAACCACAAATTATCCGGGTTTCATAAAGAATCCAGAGAAAACAGCATATCTATGGCTGAAATTATTTTTTACCTTTGTGTGGCGCTTAAAACAATACTTAGTCCTTTGACAGCTTGGCTGGGCACTTGCTTCAAACACTGTTCTACATTGACTTCAGCCAGATGCGTCATGTAGCTCACAGCGGGCTCAAACAGGTGCACTGCAACTAAGTGGCGGGCCAGTTTATAACCTCTCTCTCTCTGGATTAGGGGAACAGAATGCTACTGCTCATCATTCAAATCAATCAAGTCCACTGAAGCAACTGCAAATGTTGAAGGACGTTCATTCACCATGAAAGCCGAAAGCGACAAGATAACTAGACACTCTACTATCTGAGTGGTGCGACTGCTACATTTTATCATTGTACCCGAGCACACACACAAATTATCAGTCATTATCAGTGCAACACAGCTGCAATCTATACCCTTGCCGTAGCATCATAACAAGCACTAACAAGTTCTTAGTGGCAAATTAACAGACTTTTTTTAAATAAAGGGGCACCACCTCACTTCTATTTATCACAGCTCTTAAGCTATACAATTTACACAAACACTTCGTATTGATGAAATGTTCAGAAATGAATAAACACAACATAAAACAAACTCCTGACTTTCTAATTTCATTTATTGATAATTTTTTAATACGAGGAAATATGATACTTTTTGCATGATTAATTGGTAAATGCCTTAAATTTGCTCAGACTCAAACTCTGGGAAGAATTGACGTGATGTGTGACCTTCCACTCCAGGCCTGCCCACTTATCTGAACACAGAAGCCATGTGTCTCTCTTGTGTCTTTATAAATCAATGATTACAACAGACTGGGCTTCTGTCGCGTAACAGTATGTGGCATCATATGAATTGCACAACTAAATTATTAATGCCAAACATTAAGTTGTCTAATAATACAGTAAAACCTCTATTTTATGACACTCTCTTAAACGACTTCCTCTCGATTGCGGCTTGAAAACTTTTAACGGATGTATTTTCCTATCAAAGTGACCTCTCTTAAACGACTCCCTCCAAAACGCAACTTGTGACTGTCAATCTTTGGCGTTTTAATAACTTTTTGACCTAGATTTCCCCAAACTGCAGTCCCTTCAGCGGCACATGCAACTGCAGTTACTGTGTCCATTCCAAAACGACAGCTTTTGCGAGTGCTGTTATGCACACTTAGTGCAGTAGGAGTTACTTCATGTTATGTAAGGATTGTCTGCCATCCAGTTATGTCTCCCAAGACCAAGCGACTTGTGGTCAAGGGGCAGACATTTTTCATGCATTACGGAATATATAACGCTTTCATCGAAAAGAGAAATGTTAAGCTTTGTAATAAACTTGTCGCACAAGTTTCGCTCTGCATGAGATAACTGTCTGAAATTTCCAGACATCGCAGGCTCAACAGTTTGAGTCTCATACCCACAGGTAAAAATAGTATCAACTCACAGCAAGCAAGCTGCTTCGCCAGTGACTGAAGAGGCAGAGGCTGCTACTGGCGGCCTGGTTTTCCATTTTGCTGCGAATGTGTCTGCATCGGTTTACAGGTGGCCAGGCGGCAGAGGCTACTCCAATGGCAGCACTGACAGCGATCGTAGTGGTCTGGCATTCGTCAGGTTAAAGTTAAAATTAGGTTGAAGTTAGGTCAATTTTCCTGTTGGCCATTCATTTAGCATGGAGTTAGGGTTAAAAAAAGAACAAAACGATCAAGTAAACAGTTCAGCGATCGTTACAGCGGTACCATCTATTGGTATATATTTCAACAAAAAATCCCTTAAAGACATTAATCAAGTAAGGTGCCCTTGAAACAGCTGGAAACTTCATAGCCAAAATTGAACCTTTGTAAGTCACCTAATTGGTTACATGATTTGCAAGTAGCAGTTGTATACATGTACATTATATCATGCAATATATCAGCCTCTTCAAAGTTCCTTTATCTCCTGTATTCTGCTCATACATGTATGGTTTTAAAAAGTAGAATAGGAGGTCTAGCTTACTCCAAGTTAACAGTAAAAAGCAGTGCTTCAGATTGTTGGCGCATATTTTATCAGAATGGCGCGTTACTTTCAATGTGTATGCGCCAGCCGGGCGCATCATAAAAATCGCCAACTTGTATCGATCCTCGGTCCGTCTGTACCACTAAGCCACACCAAGCACATGTGGCCACACCACGGGGTACCAAAACCGACGCCAAACCAATGAACAGGCCTCAAACGTCGACAACGTCAAGTCAAACTGCTGCTTTGCCTAGCATCGATGCATCGCTCTGTGTGATTGGCTAACAGCCAGCAAACAACCAATCAGCGAACATCTATCAGTTTACCTTGCACAGACTCTCACACGTGTGCGGAATCAAGATGCCACCGAAGAAAAGGCTTAGAAAAGAAACTGAAGAAAACCAACGTCAGTTGACGTTGTCTTCAATGTTTTGCAAGAATAAAGCAAGCGGTAACTGTTAAGTTTTTATCTCTTACTAGCTCCTTCCAAAGCTGATGTCTATGTGGAGCAGTGCAAGTCTGATTTTGTCAACACCTGAGTGCACTGAAACAGGACTTTGATCGCGAAGAAAAGACCTACAAGCAGTGTAAAATCACCGTTCTGGTTTAGAAAGTCTCCTCTACTCTGCTGCCCTCATTTGTAGAAGAAGTTCTCTCCTATCTGGATAAGATATTTACTAATGCTGAGCTGCTCCAGGCATTCAACGCTCTAGCTATGAGGCCGATTTCATTTGTTGACAAGAAAAAGCTGGACATCTGGGGCATGGAACAAATGGAGAAACTTCTTCAAGTTCAACCGTTTGCTGACGAGAAGACCCACTCCTGGGTCTGCAAGGGCCAGAACTGCTCACTGAAAACTGCTCAGTCGTTCATCAACAGAGACGAGACAAGTTCAACCGTTTGCTGACGAGAAGACCCACTCCTGGGTCTGCAAGGGCCAGAACTGCTCACTGAAAACTGCTCAGTCGTTCATCAACAGAGACGAGACTTGGCAAGAATGGAGGCTGCTCAAGAGAACAGTTCTCAGTGAACACTTTCCCAGAGATGATTTCGTCACCCTTTGGCAGATGATCGCCAAATTCTACCTTGCAGCTGATGAATTTCCAAATTTAAAGAAGCTGACAGCTGTGGCCCTCACACTGCCCATCCACACAGCATACTGTGAAAGATCGTTCTCTGTGCAAAACTACGTCCAAACACAGAAGGGGAGAGCATGTACTCTCTAGCACACACTGTGACCAGCTGATGAGGGTGTGCATTGATGGACCTATCTTCCAGGACATGCCCTTTAACCGTGCAGTGCAGGTGTGGGCGGAAAGTCGCAACCGCTACCTGTTCAAGAAGAACTAGGGCACGAGACTGTCCTAGGACCTATTGATGGAGCTATTCAGAAGGAAATACTGTGGACTGTTGTGTATTTGTGTGTGTAATTTGCTGGATGGCAAAAACCAAGTTGAGACTAAACTCTTTAGACTTGCTGCAACATTTTTGTGGTGTGTATGTGTGTAGAGGAGTGATTTTGTGTTGTGTTTGACTGGTTGAAGCAGATCTCTGTTAGATTTCATTGTGTTAGGCCCTAAAACCAAGTTTGTTTAAACAAAACATCATGCTACTAAGAAAGAATAGAGTGGGTTTTGAGTGATCATGACTCTGTGTCCACAGAACGAAATGTTAAAAGAGACAATAAAACAACTGAAAGACACACAGCTTGACATGTGTTTGTTTCTTCTTTATTTTTTGTTTTTAATTCTTCATTTGTGTGTGTGTGTGGGGGGGGGGGGGGGGGGGGGGAGGGGGGGCTGTAGGGGTGTCATGTGTGGGGTGGAGGGTCATTCTGAAGTGAAGGTTTGATTGTTAATGACCCATGTTTTTCAAAATTGACCCATCATTTTGCCTGGCCATGGGTCATAATGCCCATGAAGTCTGAAAACAATCTGAAGCACTGAAAAAGATGTATTGTGCATGTATTGCACTGTGTTTTATGTTGGCATTATTCCTATGTATAACACATTATGTTCATTTTATTCAAATCTCCTTACCTCCATTTTACCACACCCTCCAAATTATGACCTGATTTGGTAGGTTTGTCAAAGGTCCCAAAATAGAGATTTTACTGTATACACTTTTCTCACATCTTTCATACATGTATCATTACCCCTAGGCGGAAAGTTGCGACCATCCAGAGAATTAACCAAACAGAATTAGGTCAAGTCAAAAAAGGCAGCTTGGAAAGCATTGGGATTAGTTTTTTTTAAGCTTTTGAAATCAGAACTCACATTGATTAAATTCAAACCAGCAGTCAGTTTCAACCACCCTTTCCAATGCAACATCTGTGAGTGGGCTTGGCAAAACAGAACAGTTATGGTTGATTATAAGAGCACATTCATGATTTACCAGAATCATGAGAGAAAACTACAAGGTAGTCAGCAGACAGGTCTGCATGATTTACCTCCCTTGATTCACTCTCCCAAGACCAAAGTACAGTGTACAATGCTGGCATCATCGTTTGCATGGAGCTTGCTGCCCCTACTCCCCACAATGCCCACGTGTACCTTTTTCACTAGTCTCTCCCACAGCAAATTTGAGTCAACACTCAAGAGTGACTGTTCCTTGCTGAGCTCAAGCCCTCTGGGAAATAATGCATGCTGGGAATGCACGCAAGAAAACTACTGTTCTGCACATTAACTTTCTCCCCACCTGAGCCGATTCAACAAATGAACAACAACAAAATAAACAAGCAGGGTTTAGTCTTTAAAGCCTGCAAATTATCATACAAACTTCCGACCTTTCTGCATTCATGGTAAAGTATATAATTAAGTCTGAAAATTTCATCAAAGCTGGAGGACAAAAAACCATAAGTCTGTGCAAAGAGAAAGCTGGTTATAAATCAGTTAAGGTTTACACCAAGCATTCCCATCAGTCATTCCTTTAATAACCATTCCTAACTACACTAGTACCACAGCACACAACTACTGCTTCTGAGCTGTGGTACCATTTCAGAACTGTCACTGATATGTGGTGGCCGCTGCAGGGTGGCACACAATACACCACACCTGCACCAGTGTAGTGGTGCCACTACAGGACTATGGCAGCTGCAGGGTGGCACACAATACACCACACCTGCACCAGTGTAGTGGTGCCACTACAGGACCATGGCAGCTGCTGGGTGGCACACAATACACCACACCTGCACCAGTGTAGTGGTGCCACTACAGGACCATGGCAGCTGCTGGGTGGCACACAATACACCACACCTGCACCAGTGTAGTGGTGCCACTACAGGACTATGGCAGCTGCTGGGTGGCACACAATACACCACACCTGCACCAGTGTAGTGGTGCCACTACAGGACTATGGCAGCTGCTGGGTGGCACACAATACACCACACCTGCACCAGTGTAGTGGTGCCACTACAGGACTATGGCAGCTGCTGGGTGGCCAATACACTACACCTGCACCAGTGCTTACAGAAAAGATCTGGCCCTTCTCTTTTGGGGCCCAACACAGAACCACCACTACAGTACCAAAACTGTACCATTTGTACAACTGTTGACAACAAAACAAAACAAAAGAAAGAAGAGACGAATTGATTTTTCTTTCCTTTGCCCTGCCATCATTAAATGCTTGGTCATTTAAAATAAAACAGGTTCACAGAATCATAATGTACGAGCAGAATAGAACTCATCTGAGGTTGAAAGTGTTTGAAAAAAGAAGTGAAACCTTTCCTGCTACACCCCCTGGATGGGTTGGGATGAGGTGGTGGGGTGGAGCCTGTTGGGAAGGGGGGTGTATTGGACTGGTTGAAGAAGACTGAGGCGAGTTTGGGGGTAGGAAACAAAAATCTTATTAAAGAAATTACACATTATTTTAGATTATATCAAACTCACTACTCCGTCACATAGATTGAATACAAGTATTACTGTGTTGGTCTCTGGTGAGGCTGAAGTGCTGACTAAAGAACAGCACACTGATACAGGCCAAAGCAATGACAAGCTTGATGCTTACCAAAGAATTAAATTCCACATCAAGCTGATAATTGCCTCTCCACTCCAGTGTGAGGTTTTTCAAGGGCTCATACTCTGTGGAAGAAACCAGTCTTCATCAAGACAAAGTCACTGTGAGAGTGCTTGATGAAGATGATTTGCAGTGATGATATGCACATCCATTCCCTCCATCAGATTTAGCAAGACAGACTAGCAATGAGCATACATGTATGTATTTATGCAGTTTCATCTTACATGGAACACACAAAACAAATGTCTTCCACTTCCATCTACAGCAAATGGTGTAACCCACATCCAACTGGCCTCCAGTCCATGCAGTTCAAGCTCAAAGCTGCAACGCTGCATTGATTACAAAGGTGGTGATGTCATGAAAGAAGCCAAATGCTGCAGTGGCCATGGAAACAGCACAGATGAGGCCAACAGAAAAATATTTGTGGTTACAGTAACATGGCAACAACAACAAAAGGGTCGATAGGTCAGCCTAAACATTTTGCTATTAATAGTTTTATCTATATTTTACATAGAATAGAATAGAACAGAATACAATACAATACATAATTACATTTCATTGCTCTTTGAATGAACATGCATTATGCTTCAAACAGGCCAGTCAGAAGGGGTTACATGAGAACATAAATCACAATTTCTCTTTTGCTGTAAAAACTTTTTCTAAAATTAAATAGTGGATTCCTCAGGTGCTCGTAGGGAAGGGAAGATGGGGCAGCAAACAATTCGTAGATTACTTTCAATTTCTTCCTCTCTTTTTTTTGCACCATCAAAAAAGTTTATGGTTGGCTGACTAAAAGGGTCAGTTGGGTTAACATAACAACGACTATTTGTATTTGTTGCCTAAGCAATCATCAATCACAAAAGAAAACCCTGCAATGCAAAGGCATTTACAGATTCTAAAGGGCGTGTGTGGACTTAACTAAGCCTTCCTCAAGATGAGACTAATGAATGATTAATAAAAAGGGATTTCCACACACTAACATTGTAACAAAGGGTGAAACATTGTCATGCTTGAATCTATGATACCCTGACATTACAAATGCATAGGAAGTTGAACAAGCCCAGATATCAGTGTCCTTCCTAACTATCACCCTGCCTTCAACATTCAAAACAAAAGCAAAACAAAACAAAACACACAACCCTCCACCCATCCACCCCCAATTGTTTGTTTGTGGTCACCTGACCAACTGTAAATTCTGTCACCAACCCTACACCTTTTTTTGGCTGCTGAAAAACACATGCTCATGCACATACACGCACACACGCACAGACACACAAACTGGGCTGGGCTAGTTACACATCCATTTAACAGCATGATTTTTTACTAGCCCATCAGGTGAGCGAGCGACTCTGCAGTTTTATTTAGCCCAAGAAAACTTTGACTCGCCTGCACAGTTCATTCCTGCTGAGGTGTTTGCTATGGCACTAGTGGGCAGCGCACTGCAGCTTGCCAAGGGTAGACATACCATTCAGCATGAAAGCAAGTGTCGAAGCAACACAACATGCAAATAAGGCCACACACAAATAAGTAGTTGTGGTTATGGCAACACAACAACAACAACAACAACAACAACAACAAAGAAAAGGCCAGATTGAATATAAATCACATTTCTCTTTCACAGAAAACGCTTTTCCCCAGAGTGCATAGAGGGCAGGGAAGGTGGCATGCACACAGTTTGTTGTTTACCGTCTATTTCTTTCTTCTTCTTTTTTTGCATGATCAAAAACAAGTTTATGGTCGCAGGAAAAGATGGGTCAGTTGGGTTACCATAATCACGACTATTTTTCTTTTAGGCCTAATGGCCAGTAACCCACAAAAGGCACTTTCACCCATCCCCAGCTCCTAGTGGCAGGATGAGCTCTTCTCTGCAGTTTCTTCTTAACCCAGATTTAGCAATCAAGTGATGATCTTGCGGCAAAGCTCTCACATGTACAGAAGGTAAAAAATTGCTGGCAACATCAGCTGAAACTCATATCATGAAGGCTTCATGTCTATTTCAAAACTCTCTCAAATGACTATTGCTTACCAAGATCCTTTGGTTTTATCATTGCGAAAACTGATGTGAATGCATGAGAAGGGAAAGTCACTTTCTTCAGTAGACAGTGTAGTTTTTTTTCTTCTTTATATTATTGGGAAATATTCTTGGAAAATCAAGTCTTGCCAAAAAGTACAAATCACAAACAGATCTACAAAGATTTTTTTTTGCAGGCAGATGAAAAGTAAGAGAAAACAAAGCCAAAAATGTCCTGTCAAAAAGTGGATGTCCAGTTTCCACACTGACACACTGCAATTGACTCAAACTCAAAGTCATTGACAATGCTGTAATTTGTAAACTTTCATATCATACTGTTAAGAAGGCACACACTGAAGCATATTGAAGAATGACATCAAGTCTGGTCAAGGAATATACAATACTATTTTTTCTGAGAGAAAAACCTTGATATAATCCAAGCAAGAAAACATTGCAATCACAATTCCCATAGTCACTATAATCACAGTCTGTAACTCAAGCACTCAAACTTTCATCATTATTATTATCACCACCACCACCACCAATTTTTCGACGAATGATACTAATTTTCCTTATCTCGTAATATGCTGACAGATATTGTTGACATGAGATCTCATTGACAGATCATCCTCAAACATGACGCCTAAATTTCGAACAGACTGAGAGAAGATGACGTCACTGTGACCAATGGTTAGTTTGAGGGCCTGATCCGATTTGCCTCCTCCGCCCACCAGGAGTGCTTCAGTTTTTGAGTCAATGAGTTGGAGCTTGTTCCGGGTCATCCACCATTTCACGTCAGAGATACAGTGTTCGCTGGTAGAAAGAAGAGAGTGGATTTGACTGTGATGGGAGTTTTAGAGCTGGGTATCATCAGCAAATTCACTGTGAGAGACTGAATGACTGTCAATTACATTGGAGAGTGGTTGGGTGTACAGTAGAAACAGCAGAGGACCCAGAACAGAGCCCTGAGGGACTCCGTTCTTGAAAGGTGTAGGATCAGAAGCAAAACCCGAGATCGAAACAGTCTGTCTACGTTCTGAGAGATATGAATGCAGGAAGGAGAGGGCTAAGTTCCCAATGCCAAAAACGTTTCTAAGACGGGTGAGAAGAATTCCATGGTCTATTGTGTCTAACGCGGCACTCAAGTCCAACAGAGTAAGAATAGAAACTTTGGAATTGTCAGAAGCAAAGGCATGTGTGCGTGACGTCACGAATCAGCCTCTCCGCTGCGCCGCTAAAACTGTGACCGGACTCTGTGCTCGCGTGCACAGCGATCCCTCTCTCGTTCGCTTTCTTCAAGTCTCTATTTCATTTAGCACAAAGACCGCATTTTTTGTGAATTAGTGGACGTTTTCCCCTGCATCTACACACAAGTTTCATCTTCGTGCGACATCTGCGAGCTGAGCTACGCGAATGTGTAAGTTTTGGTTCATCTTTAAACGCCATTTTCATATCAAACGTGATTATTCGGTATGTTAATTTTGCTATTCGCATGTAGATGAATCATTTTTGAGTCTATTTCAATTATTTTAAAATAATTTGAATGTTACCAATGGGGGTTTTGTTCATTCCAACATGGTCACTGGGTTTTCAGATCGCGCTGTGGAATGGCAGACCTACTCACCTAGTCACGGCTAGTGCTTTTCTGAGAATCTTCGTCTAACCTAGTGGACTCGTTTATACTGCTTCTAATGATTATTTGTTATTCTATTATCATTTTGAATGCTTTTAAAAGCAATTAAGTGCTTTTATTTTAGGTTTTAGCGTGTTATTTGGTTTTCAAATTCATATGCCCGATCGACCACATGTGGTCACGTGACCCAGACCGCGACCTCTGATTGGTTCTTAATTAATTTAGGGATTGACAAGAAGAATAATTAATTAATTAAGTTAAATTTTATCTGTCACTTTTCTTTTATCCTATTAATCAATAGCTCTAGCCATAAGGATTCCAGATATATATTTATCTTTGGTTTTCTTCTAGCTTTGAAAACAAAAAAGTTATGAAGGTTTTTGTTGTTCAGTGCATGTAATCTGGTCACAAGTTTTCTATTGTCTTTATTATATTTATAGTAAAACAAAGGGCCGAATTTTATTCAATTAAAAATTCATAACTTTTAAACAAATTGACCCACAGTGTTCATACTTATACCATTGGAATGGTCTTTTTATTCTCTTTTCAATTAACTACATTTCATTCATGTCATTTACCTTTCATTTTTTCTCGCATACCTACTTACAGTTACAGTTCACTACGCGTACGACGAGTTTTTCTGGCAAGCAAAAGTGAATGAAAATTACTCTGTTCTGTACTAAGCTGAAGGGCACGTGAAGAAGACAACAATGTATTTAAAAAAGACGATGTTTCATCAGGACTGAGAGCATCGGACATGATGGTGTTCGGAGCAGTAAAGTCACAGTGCACGATCGAAGGGCGAGACAACCTCGACCGCGATCCGCCATCGTGTCTTCTTAGTGCATTCGTCATTGGTAAAAGGAAAGAAGAGCGCTGTTAACTCCATGGCCATGCAAGTCACGTTTCCAAAGATAAACACCACAGATTTTATCCAAATCGTGAATTATGCTGCTGTTATAATTCAGTCGTACACAATACGTGCGTATTCATTTCTGTCCGACTATCTGATTTTCGCAAACTATTCATCAAGTCTCTACGGTGTTTGTGACATTATAGCAACATCTACATCATAAAAAATGAAAAGAAGTAACTATACAATGAAATGAGATCAGGGAATTTTGTGCATAAAGACTTACCAGACAAATATTCTTACAATGCTGGCAAATTCGCGGACAACTCTTTCACCGCCTCTCAAAAGAGAACAGGCGTGTTAAAAGCGGAAGTAGATGTTACCACGCATGATCAAACGGCGCGGGTATTCCTCATGCACTAGTCCCTATGATTGGCCAGAAAACACAACCCAATCACTTACAACTTTAGAATGACTCCTCTTCCGGCGGCATTCCTCGCCAGTTTTTCATGGATCTCTGAAACGGTGTGAGTATACGGTTTGTAGAACCCTCGTTTGGCACTGGATGCCTCTACACCTTGGAGCATTGAATCATTTGGCACTGGTTTTCATCCATTTCGTTGATCTGACTGACGGTGTTTAGAAGGAGGTCACGGCGATAGAAAGCGTCTTTGACAACCGATCAGCGGATGTTGTCTACGAACGCTATCAAGAGAAAGCGTCTTTGACAACCGTGTGGATGATGCATTTAGTGTGCTGTCGTTGTCGACATCCTTTAACTTTACATGAATATGCTTCGCTCGCCGAGAATTGAGAATAACTGTGTGGGTGACTCGTAATGTCGCAATGGTGATCTTTCTTTCGACTCTCGTGATATTTTGACTGACGTTGCCACAAAGTAAAATGAAGTGAGAAAAGCCCCGCAATGCAGGAGGATATATATTGTTAAATCAAACATATGCAGCATGTCTGTAAAACATTTCTATTACCAAGCTCATTTTCTAAACGTGAAAACCACAGAAATGTGGCCTCTTTCTGCTCTGAGCCAGCAGTGTCACTGCGAAGTGTATCAGTAGTGCAGTACTACGGTTGATTAGAGACCTTCTGAGAACATTCTTTTGGGCCGTGATGGCTGAAGTCCTCAATAAAGACATGTTTGTTGCCCAGTGGTCTGTCAGAAATTGTTTGGTTGAAATCAAATGGGAAAATCATTGACAGAATAGGGCTTGACTGATGTTTCTGTGCACAGAGCTATTAATTACAACAATAGAATCAAAGACCATACATGTATCACAGAAATAGGAAGAAGGGATGCTACCAAAAGTTTAAAAAAACAGGTTACTTGTTACTTTTCTTCTATTCCCCTGCTCTCTCTCTCTCTCTCTCTCTCTCTCTCTCTCTCTCTCTCTTCTCTCTCTCTCTCTCTCTCTCTCTCTCTCTCTCTCTCTCTCTCTCTCTCTCTCTCTCTCTCTCTCTCTCAATATATATAGACACACGCACTGTATTTGGTCTTTGGTAGAATCTTGCTTTCCCAATCAAATACTTTCCTCCAAAGGTGAATGGTATGCTAGGACTGTCTACACTGCAGGATGCACTGCTGATTAATAGATGTTGCCTGTTTGAAGTGAGTCTTTGTCCTTTCTCTGTGTACACTCAACACCTGGTCTCAAGGTTCAGCAGCGGGTGCAGATGAGGTTTCATATGGTGACTTGTCCTCCATGTCTGGGTCTCAAACTATTTTACACTCTACTCCCTGATCATTGGGTCACCTTATCAAACCTTTACTGGCACCTGATGATGAACACAGTGACAGACATATAAAACGCACAGTCAGGTACCAGCACAACTCCACTCCTCGGGGAGTATTCCAACCCTATGCTGGCTCAAGGCAGCATACAAGGCTTAATCACATTACAGTGTGAGGGTTCCTTGGATATTAAGCTGATGCTTACACATATAGATTGTAATATTCAAATGCAAAGTTTCATGTCACATAAATATGTATACAATTGTCTTATCATGGTTTGCAAAGATTATGTGTGGTGAAGGTTGCTGTTGCTTGTAGGTGCTAGGGAATGGAAGTAAGGGTGGGTGGTTTGCAGCAACTGTGTAGTCATGTGAATTCTTCTGTATGTGTGTGTGTGTGTGTGTATGTGTGTGTGTGTGTGTGTGTGTGTGTGTGTGTGTGTGTGTGTGTGTGTGTGTGTGTGCATGTGTGCACATGTGTGCACATGTGTGTGTGTGTGTGCACATCTGTGTGTGTGTGTGTCTGTGTGCGTGTGTTGTTTGTGTGTGTGTGTATGTGTGCACGTGTTGTTGTTGTTGTTGTTGTTGTTGTTGTTGTGTGTGTGTGTGTGTGTGCAAGCAAGCAAGCATTTGTATGTTAACACCACTTCAATGCAAAAAGCTAATCCTGGTGGTTCTGTCTGCAGACATTCTGACAGTATGTGGACACGGAGTTGATCACCACTGCTGAAGATGTCTGGAGATTCAAGAAAGGATTTTATTTTGACAAGCACTGCCAACTTCTTCTCCATCCCTCCTTCGGATGGAAGTGTGGCGCAGCTGGTCAAGTCATCAGCACTCAACAGCTTCCTTGACGATGGCAACACTGCCGTTCTTGCTGGCAAGATTGAGAAGAGGGGTGGCAACCAGATTCAGCTGAGCAATAAGGCAAGTGTGGGAATTTCATTGGGGTGTGCAGCGCCCTCCTTGCTTGCATGATTTTTCATGTTTGCACTTGCAGCATTACCCTCAGTGACGCTGCATACTTAACAATGTGCATGATATTGTGTTTGCACTTGCAGCATTACCTACAGTGACGCTGCATACTTAACAATGTGCATTATGTTGTGTTTGCACTTGCAGCATTACCTACAGTGACGCTACATACTTAACAATGTGCATGATATTGTGTTTGCACTTGCAGCATTACCTACAGTGACGCTGCATACTTAACAATGTGCATGATATTGTGTTTGCACTTGCAATAATGTGTTACAGCATGCTGAACATTTCATGACGTTCATACTCTTTAGTGTTTTCAGTGCAATGGTGGGTTCTGTTGTAATGCTGCATAGTGGAATATGCATGATCTCTTGTGACTGCCGAGGTATGGATATGCACTATAGCATTGCTGCAACACAGGACCCTCCACATCTCCCTCCACTGCAACGTTGACGAGGCTAGCAGAGTTGGTCCTCAAACTCAACTCCTTCACATTCAACGACAGCTACTTCAACCAGATCAGTGGAGTTGCCATGGGTACCAAGATGGGGCCAAATTATGCCTGCCTTTTCATGGGCTGGCTGGAAGAACAGATCTTCAAGCAGTACACGGGACCCTTACCAGAACTATACAGAAGATACATCGACGACTGCGTGGGAGCGACTTCACTTTCACCAGAAGATTTAGCAAGATTCATATCTTTTGCGTCGAACTTCCACCCCAACATCAAGTTCACGCACAACATCTCAATAAACTCTCTCCCATTCCTGGACATCAACATCTCTATCACCGGCGAAACCCTCAGCACGTCCGTCCATTTCAAACCATCTGACTCCCACCCTTACTTACTATACACCTCCTCCCACCCCAAACCTTGCAAAGATGCCATTCCCTTCTCTCAGTTCCTCCGCCTCCAACGTCTCTGTACAGACCCCCAAGACTTTGAAGAACAATGCAACCTACTCTGTGAATTCTTCAAACGAAGAGGCTACCCCCAGTCCCTACTCGACCGCGCCCTAGCCAAGACACAACAAAGGAATGGACAACAACTCCGGACCGGGCAGCCCCAGGCCGACCAGTCAGAACGGGTCAAGCTTGTTCTGACCTACCACCCCCATAACCACCCAGTCCGCGGAATACTTCTCTCCAACTTCTGCCTCCTTCAAGGCTCGGAGGAAACAAAGGAACTCTTCCAACGCCCTCCCCTCACCTGCTACCGGAGAGACAGAAGCCTGAGGGATACTTTAGTCCACAGCGCTCTGCTTCCAGCCACACCAAGCCAGTGGACGGGTACCAAACCTTGCCCCGATCGCCGCTGCAAAACGAGAGATGTGACCTTGTGCACGGACCAGATTCGGGGACCTAGGAAAACCATCCATATACAAGAGGGCTTCACTTGCGCATCCAACAATGTTGTTTATGCAATCGTATGCCAACGATGCGGAGCCATCTACATAGGCGAGACAGGACAAGCCCTCCATGCCCGGTTTCGTGGACACAGAAGCGACATCTCCAACGCCAGGACTGACCGTCCAGTGCCCCTCCACTTCCTCAGTGGCGACCACAGCCCCACGGACCTGAGGGTTACCATCGTCAGGCGGTTCCAGTCCAGTGCCCATCGAAAAGCTTTCGAACAGCGCCTGATCTTCGAGATGGGCACACTGGAGCCGCAAGGAATGAACCGTGAGCTCAGCTTCCTGGGGCATTGAACCATCCCGCCTGCCCCGCCCCCTCACTGCTCCAAGCCACTGTGACGTCACTGGGTGCACCCGGACGCCGGGGATTTTCCCCCCACCCCGCCACCACCTCCCGCCACCACCCCATCTCCGTGCTGCATGTGGAACGTGGCTACAATGAGGAGTACTCACCTCCTTACCTCCCTCACTCACTCGACAGGATGAACCCGGAGGGGTAGCACCTTTCCTCGTACTGGTCCCCACGGGTTCATACACCATGTAAATATTATCTTCCTTTTGTATTATTTCTTTTTTCTCTTCTTCGTACATATGAGTACTATTATTATCTTGTCTCCTGCTTTTGGTTTATTTTTGGTTTAAATTAATTTCGTTTTTCGTGTCTCGGAAGGCTTTTAGCCGTGGGCCAACACCTTTTGTGCATGTGTGTACATGTATTATAATTTTGATTTATTTATATCGATATTGTTTCATTAAATTATTTAATTCACAGGGTTTTCCCTTGTCCTTTCTTTTGAGGTGTGTACATATATATGCCATATAACCCTGAGCAGCATTCACACTTACGTGTGGAAGATGTATACACAGGCTGTATTGCTTTATCAAGGTTACTCCAAACTTTCTCCATCCTCATCTTGTTCTTCACCGGTATGTGTTGAGCCTGAAAAAGAAATTAAAGTCAACAATCTGCCTATTTAATTAATTTTGTCCTTGTATACAGCAACTTTTAAAGAAAACCTTGAGCTAATCTTCCTATTACCTTCAAATGTGATTTTGCTCTTCTGCATCTAATTCTCCTGCCTGTGGCCATGGATAAAATACATTTAGTCATTGGCAAAGAGGTTGCCTCTCCATTATGGTGGCAGCTGGTGCTGTCTGGAGGCTGCTGTGGAATGTGCTTTTCCAGAGCCTTGAATGCATAATATTTAAAAGGAAAATCTGCAAGTGTTCTTTTCGTGTACTTAGATATTTTCATGTAAGATGCTATCATAAAAATACAGTGAAAATTGTGTGCGCGTGAAGCATATGAAAGACATGAGAACACTACAATAGAAATCATTCTGAGGACAGTGAACACTTCATTTTTATTCAATGATGATATGATTATTATCTCACTTCCCCATGTTCAGACTAACTTACCATCGAAACGTATAAATTTCATAGCAAGCCACTCGTCGGTAGTTCTGTCGAGCTGAATTTTATGTAGCAGGTGTGGTAGAAGGGAGGCAACTCTTGTATGGTTCAATGGTCTTGTCTAAAGGATAGAAGTTATCTCCCTTGAGAGGTTTCCCGCTCTAACGATTTTTGTTTTGTTGTTAGACCAGCAACTAGTAAGCAGTCAACAATATATTTGCCTTCATTTTGACTGGGGGTTTTTGTGTTGCTTTTGGGCTGAGGGATACAACATTTTCTGTCTTCCTGATGCTCCAGAAACGACTGCCTTATTAAACACCACATGTGATTGCCTCCATTTTTCATCTGTTCCAGTTGTACTGACCAAACTCGATACAATTTGTGCTGTTAAGACCCCTTCCTCATCTTCTTGATTTCTATGGTTGTTGTGGTTTCTAGCTTTTCCAGATCTGCACCCATTGTCAGTATCATGCAGTTATCCTTGTGTTTGCAATGAAGATGGTCTAATCCAACAAACTGTCCTTCTCTCTTCCAGGTTGAGCAGTCTGACAGCAAAGACAGCGTCATTGTCTTCTTCAAGGTGCGCCCAGACCCCATCACGCCTGACAACTTGCACAAAAATGTCATCGTGTCGAGCATGCTCGACTCGCCTCTCAACACTCTCTACCATGCAGTGCAGAAGGTACATGTCGTGTAATGAAAAATGGTGAAAGTAACCCATGTGTGAACAAAGACTTCACAACACTAACAACTCAGATCCTTTGACCCTCTGGCTGCACCTTAAATTCTAACCCTTTGACCCTCCAAACATTTGCAGCACAAAAGCCCCCCAAACAAAGGGGAAGGTTCCAGGACGCTTTATCAATCACCATAGCATGAATCAATTCCCTGATATAGTAACTGAGTAGTGGAACAACCAGGTTTGTCTGATGCACTTTTCTTTCTTCAAAGCAGTCACTGTTACCATCTTCCTCTACTGGTTCCATCTTCACCCCTACTGGAAACATTGCAAACGATGTCTAGAATGGGACCAGCAGTTATCTATGGATTGTGGATAACATTGAGAATATATATATATGAAAAGCTACATCTACATCTATTTTCCTGCAACCCCAACTTGAGAGGGAGGAGCATGACCACACCACTGATGGCAAACCCATGGGAAACACAACCGCCAGAGTCAGAGACAAGGGAAACCCCTCAGCTTTGGGTCACGGGCACGTTTCCTTCTAGAAAGTTCCACCTCTCCTTTGTTCTCATGAGATACCTTGGCATTGGCCGAAGCATTGATCACGCATCTCAGTCGAGGGTATATAACGTGAATACTGCCCAGCATTCAGCCTCTCTCATACCCCTCTCTCATACTCATAGCTCGCTCACTCTCCCTCCCAGCTCCCCCCTCTCCCCTGACCTCTGGTCCCTGCGGCCCGAGGGTCGGAGGTTAGGGGGCAGAAGATCTGACGAGCTGGACAACAGCTAGTGAACAGCCTTTCCCCTCCCCAGTGGACAAGGTCATAGTAGTGAATAATTGGGGTTATACCAAAGCATCATTGAAACTGCTGTCTTGTTTGGGAAAGCCTGAGTGTCCCAGCAAGGGACGGGATCCACAAGCAAGAGGATTGCGGATTGAACAACACTGCTCTCTCCTCTCCTCCCCCCATTTTTTGTAACATAAGCAGAGCTATTAGGAGGGGACTTGGAAATGTATATCCTCAATGTGCAGTACATTGTAGCTGCCTGGGGCCATTTACATTGCTCAGTCGTAAGTGCCAAAGTGCATTGTGTGATGCTAACTTCCAAGTAATTTTACAAGTGTTGCATTGCTTCCTACTAAACCAGATTTAGTATCAAGCATTGTAGTTATGACTGCTGACTTTGATTGAAGTAGATATTCAGTAATAAAGTATCATTGTTTTTATTTCAAGAAGGTCAACTCTAAATTCAACCAACAAGTCACTCTTCTGTTGTGAAGGCTGACAATGCAATTATAATTTATGGCACTGATTGGACAACTATCACATCAAAACAGATTTTCGAATGCAAGGGCTAGATACCGGGGCATTAGGCCCCACCATAATTTAAATTTTAGTTTATTTTGCTTTCAAAGTGAATTTCAACCAAAGCGAGTTAGTTTCTCTAAGAAAGTAGGTCAGTCACAGTGCACTTTTTAAATATATATACCACTCTTGAGCTATCATGCTAAAAGTCCAAAACAACTTTGCCTCTAAGACCTCGCCCACATTAATTTTGATGTTTACTTCATGATCAACAATGGAACACGAGAACTGTTTCAGCGCTTTTCTAAAATACAAAGGCGAGCGCCCATGCCATAATTTTGTGATGTCGTGTAGAACTGTGTATTATGTTCTGCTTCGGAGGGAAATTTTTTGCAAAGAATTGAAGAGAAAATGTGGCTTTTGTTGTGATTGATTTCATTCCTCCATGAAAAAATTTGATTGAAGTTTATTCATAAAGATTAGTTTGATTATATTTCAAAATAATCAAAACTTACTGACCTGTCATTAGGCTGGAACAAGAAAAGTAAAGTCCATGACAGTCAATCAAAATTTTAGCATTTTGTTTCTAAAATGAAAATGGTTAAAGTCAACAAGACAAAAAAGGCTGAAGAAGCACTCATGCACCTCTACTCTAAATTAAGATATCATCCATTTTTCTGTTCCATACATTTATTATAAAAATGTCTGTAAAATAAGTTGGTTCCTATTTCCCTTCAATTATCTGTATCAGATTCCATGGCATTGTGTCAATAAAACAAAAATTTCTGCCATAAATATACACAAATTCCAGGAAGTAAATGGAAAGTATACACTGTGTTTGATAAATGCAGCTTATTGGATTGCCCTACACTGTCAAAAGTGGAGATGGAAGAGCGATTTTGCTATTGTCTGTGAGTTCAGTTTCTTTTGATCAATGGGCTCAAGAATCCATAAGACTTTAAAGCCTGAGGCAAATAGCTGTTATCACTGACATCTAATCAAGTTTTATCATTTAACTATGATGATGAGAATGATTATGATGGTGGTAATGATGAGACCACCATCATCCGATGGTAAAGATAAGATTGATGAGGATAATGCTGTGATGCTGATATTCATAAGATTGATGTACTTTCGTCTCTTCATTTTTTTGTTTTTCTCTGTCATTTTGTCCTTCTTGTGATTTTTTTAGACCGAATAAACTGAAAAAAAAAAGTTTTATCATTTAAGTGTGCAGTGTCTGTGTCCGGTGTGTGATGTGCACTAAGTGTGCAATGCGCTCTGTCTGTGTCAGTTATATGCGCCACTGCTGCTGGAGGAAGGCAGGCATGGCCCCAGCCTGGAGCCCAGATTGCAGAGCCTTCTCAGCGAGCTGGAGGCTGGCCTGGGCAGCGCCATTCGCAAGAAGGACCCCAACTTCCGCCCCAGTGGTGATGGCAGCGGTGACAACCTCGGCTGTGAGTCCCCTCCCCATTTCACTTCACTGTCTGCCAGCATCTGTGGTGATGTGTAGTGTTGTCCATGCATGGCTTCTAATTCATCCATGTGAAAGCTTGGGTGTCAGTGTTTATGTATCTAAAAGCACAGTTGCACTTTATGCTGAAAAGAAGGTGTCTGACTATTATTACCACGGCAGTTACATGAAAATTATTTTCTCCTTATATTTGTTAATATTAATTTCAGCATCAGTAATGTAAATGGACTTAGTGCAGATGAAGACTCAATGATGAGCTGACTGCATTTGCTATTGTCATGTACAGGTCCATTGCCTTTTCATGGCCATTTCCAAAGTAATTGTAGCTGAATGGCTTGCTGTTAAAGATACGTGGGCTGCAAGAGGATTGAGATGGCTGCACATGTAAGCATAACGTCTGACTGGCAACTTCAAGAACTTGGCACATGTTGTAGAGAAGTCTGAAGATGTTTGCCATGCTGACTGTTTCCACCTTGCCTGCCTGCAGTCATCCTGACCCCCATGGATGAGTTCCAGTACTGGCGGGAACTGGGACGACCGGGCACGAAGGATGCAGAACGTGCGGAGGCTTACTTGGAGATCCTGAAACCCATCTCCAAGGACTACGGTGGGCTGGAGGCCCTCAGCCTCCATGACGCCATGGAGCTGGTGGAAATCACGCAGGACACGCTTGACGACCTCTGGAAGCAGACAGATACTGACAGCTACCCTGAGGACAGGATGAGGCACCTCATGGACGTCATTGGTAGGTGGCTTGCTTGCCTGACTTGACTGGAGCAGTCTCGTGACTTGCCCAGGTCTCTTGGCTGCTGTAGGCAACTGGAGAGAGGGACTCATTTGACTTGAGTAGTTACCCACTATCCTGACTGATTTACTCAACTGCACACTGACTTAACTGACTTGACAAGCTTGCTCAACTGACTTGACTTACTCAGCTGAATTTTACTGACTTACGTAATGAACCAAATTTGACAGACTGAAATGTGTTTGACTGACGCTTATCTGACTTGACAGACTTGATCTGCTTGACTTAGCTCCTCACTGCAGAGCCTGCACATCATGGCTTCCTTGCTGCTGTCCAGTGCAGTCTTAGTGGTGCCTGCACTTGAACAGAACTTGAAATCTGTCCTTTAACGTTGTAGTTGTTTGCCATGGGAGTTTTCTCAAGCAATATTACTAAGTTTACTTGTTTCCCCCAACACTATCATGAGTCAGAGAGTCCTGTTTTCTTCTGGCAAGAGTGACCAAATATTTTCTCATACAATTTTTTGTTTGATGCCAGTAACTCTGATAACAGAAATTAATTGATCACGTGCATGACCATGTACAAGCTTTCTGTGAATTGCTGGCAGTACCTGTTGACATGTAGACCATGGCTGCAGGTCATGTTGGCTGTGACGATGACGGAGTGTTTTCTTGCAGCGGGCTCCCTGGGCCGGTTTGTGCAGAAGAAGCTGTTGGAGGAGGACCTGTGGACTGGACCCTTTGGCCATGTTCGTGAGGCGCTGCGGTCAGCAGTGGCTCTGCTGGAGCGCTGGTTGGCCGTCTGTGACACGCTGACCGTGCAGTTCTGGAAGCGCTACTCACCACACCCATGGAGAGGGGAGCGCTTCATCCCTGTTGCCCTGAAAAAACTTGCAGAGCGCATTGAGGAGGTGAGTTCTGATGAGATGATTCAATTTTCATCTCGATTCTGGAAACTTTTCAAGTATCGTTTGAATATTTGCATTCCCTCAGATATGCTTTTTCCAAGTAAATAGTTGCTCAGATGCACTTTGTTAATGTACAAGACTCAAAAGACACAAATGTCATGCATATATTGTATGAAAGTACACACACTAGGAGTAAGCATGAATGAAGACTGATTCTGTCCAATTTCAGATCCTGTCTCTGCGCACTGTCCATGAGCATGTGGTGCGCCTGCTGTCAGCCCAAGACCAAAAGGAGCTGCACACAGCGGAGGCCTTCAGCCCCTTCCTGGGCCTGAGCCCCGTGCAGTACAACCCCTTCACACAGCCCCTGTGGGCTGCGGCTGTGGCCCAGTTTGAGCGAGCCATGGCGCCGGCTGAGCAGCGCGTGGCAGGGAAGCTGCGCTCCCAGTTCCATGGGTTGGATGGCAACCCCCAGCAGGTGGGAACAGGGGCTGGGTGGGCACTGAACTGGAGCTGTTATAGGACAGGGGCATCCCTCTTTGTTCCTGTAAAGGTTTCATTGCCATGCAGACTGTGGTGCCTATCTGTATGTAAAGCATTGCACTGCAGGTTCACAGTGATGAGAAAATTACATCACCTTTTCTGTTCATGATAGAGTAGCAATGAAATGTTTTTGCAGACTTTTAAAGCACTCAGTATAAGTAACAGGTAATGTGAAATATCTCTAAAGCATATTTGTTGAATGCCAACTGATTTATCATCAGACAAAAAAGTCATAAATTCATTACCACATGAATAAAAAGGTTCATAGCATGAAACTGAAAATGTTATTCTTTTGTATTTTTTCTCAGCTGCTGAGGGAGTTTCAGCGATACAAAGAGCTCATCCGAAGACCGGCCATCAGCAAGGAAATGGTTTCGGAACGGTGAGAAGAAGTTGCTTTTTGTTAGACTAACTTTGATGGTACAATGTAGATACATTTTGCCAGTTCATGATGAAAGCAAAAACTCTGGTACTTTAGACACCAACAGACTTTATGACTACATTTACATACTTTGATGATGCTACTTGATGCACCAAGTAGATGACATTGCTTACTGTTTTAGTTTTCTTTATTGCACATTCTTTACTTGCATAGAATTCTCAGCTTCTCACTGTGAAACCACAGAGGTCAGATGAGATTGCTGAGTCAGATGTGCTCGCACCAGAAATTCCAAGTCAGCTTTGTCTGTGTCTGTCCAGGGAGACTCTCCTTGGTCAGCTGACGGTCAGCATCCGGCAGATCAGTGAGGACTTCAACGCCCGCGTCTCTGGCCACAAGGGCAAGTCCATCCCCAAGGGCAAGAACCTGCCTGAAATCGTCAACAACGTCGTCTATGGCAGGCAGCTTGAGGTCAAGGTAAGACGGGCAGTTTGATGTTGAGCTGGAGACATTGTTTGTGTTTAGAGGAAGGTGACACGCTTTAGTTCTGTTTCTTTTTGGCGGAAAGTTCACGCCTTTTTGGTGTAGAAAGAGTAGAAGAAAACTGATTATATGCTAAGACATGAAATTCTGCATTCTGAATCTGTTTGAACTGCATTGGATGCTTGATGCCAGCTTGCAGCCGTGTGGGGAAATTAACTTGAGATGGGAAAGGAGGGAAAGAAATATGGCCAAGTGCACTACGACTGCAGCATGTTGTAGTGGAATGCTGGATAATCATCGCCTGTCTTGTAGTGGACTGCTGGACAATCAATGGCTGTCTTGTAGTGGACTGCTGGACAATCAATGGCTGTCTTGTAGTGGACTGCTGGATAATCAATGGCTGTCTTGTAGTGGACTGCTGGATAATCAATGGCTGTCTTGTAGTGGATTGCTGGATGATCAGTGCCTGTCTTGTAGTGGACTGCTGGATGATCAGTGCCTGTCTTGTAGTGGACTGCTGGATGATCAGTGCCTGTCTTGTAGTGGATTGCTGGATGATCAGTGCCTGTCTTGTAGTGGACTGCTGGATGATCAGTGCCTGTCTTGTAGTGGACTGCTGGATGATCAGTGCCTGTCTTGTAGTGGATTGCTGGATGATCAGTGCCTGCCTTGTAGTGGATTGCTGGATGATCAGTGCCTGTCTTGTAGTGGACTGCTGGATAATCAATGGCTGTCTTGTAGTGGACTGCTGGACAATCAATGGCTGTCTTGTAGTGGACTGCTGGACAATCAATGGCTGTCTTGTAGTGGACTGCTGGATAATCAATGGCTGTCTTGTAGTGGATTGCTGGATGATCAGTGCCTGTCTTGTAGTGGATTGCTGGATGATCAGTGCCTGCCTTGTAGTGGATTGCTGGATGATCAGTGCCTGTCTTGTAGTGGACTGCTGGATGATCAGTGCCTGTCTTGTAGTGGACTGCTGGATGATCAGTGCCTGTCTTGTAGTGGATTGCTGGATGATCAGTGCCTGTCTTGTAGTGGACTGCTGGATGATCAGTGCCTGTCTTGTAGTGGACTGCTGGATGATCAGTGCCTGTCTTGTAGTGGATTGCTGGATGATCAGTGCCTGCCTTGTAGTGGATTGCTGGATGATCAGTGCCTGTCTTGTAGTGGACTGCTGGATGATCAGTGCCTGTCTTGTAGTGGATTGCTGGATGATCAGTGCCTGTCTTGTAGTGGATTGCTGGATGATCAGTGCCTGTCTTGTAGTGGACTGCTGGATGATCAGTGCCTGTCTTGTAGTGGATTGCTGGATGATCAGTGCCTGCCTTGTAGTGGATTGCTGGATGATCAGTGCCTGTCTTGTAGTGGATTGCTGGATGATCAGTGCCTGTCTTGTAGTGGATTGCTGGATGATCAGTGCCTGTCTTGTAGTGGACTGCTGGATGATCAGTGCCTGTCTTGTAGTGGACTGCTGGATGATCAGTGCCTGCCTTGTAGTGGATTGCTGGATGATCAGTGCCTGTCTTGTAGTGGATTGCTGGATGATCAGTGCCTGTCTTGTAGTGGATTGCTGGATGATCAGTGCCTGTCTTGTAGTGGACTGCTGGATGATCAGTGCCTGTCTTGTAGTGGACTGCTGGATGATCAGTGCCTGTCTTGTAGTGGACTGCTGGATGATCAGTGCCTGTCTTGTAGTGGACTGCTGGATGATCAGTGCCTGTCTTGTAGTGGACTGCTGGATGATCAGTGCCTGTCTTGTCGTGAACTGCTGGATGATCAGTGCCTGCCTTGTAGTGGATTGCTGGATGATCAGTGCCTGCCTTGTAGTGGATTGCTGGATAATCAATGGCTGTCTTGTAGTGGACTGCTGGATGATCAGTGCCTGTCTTGTAGTGGATTGCTGGATGATCAGTGCCTGTCTTGTAGTGGATTGCTGGATGATCAGTGCCTGTCTTGTAGTGGATTGCTGGATGATCAGTGCCTGTCTTGTAGTGGACTGCTGGATGATCAGTGCCTGTCTTGTAGTGGATTGCTGGATGATCAGTGCCTGTCTTGTAGTGGACTGCTGGATGATCAGTGCCTGTCTTGTAGTGGATTGCTGGATGATCAGTGCCTGCCTTGTAGTGGACTGCTGGATGATCAGTGCCTGTCTTGTAGTGGACTGCTGGATGATCAGTGCCTGTCTTGTAGTGGACTGCTGGATGATCAGTGCCTGCCTTGTAGTGGATTGCTGGATGATCAGTGCCTGTCTTGTAGTGGACTGCTGGATGATCAGTGCCTGTCTTGTAGTGGACTGCTGGATGATCAGTGCCTGCCTTGTAGTGGATTGCTGGATGATCAGTGCCTGCCTTGTAGTGGACTGCTGGATGATCAGTGCCTGTCTTGTAGTGGACTGCTGGATAATCAATGGCTGTCTTGTAGTGGACTGCTGGATAATCAATGGCTGTCTTGTAGTGGACTGCTGGATGATCAGTGCCTGTCTTGTAGTGGATTGCTGGATGATCAGTGCCGGCCTTGTAGTGGATTGCTGGATGATCAGTGCCTGTCTTGCTGTGGACTGCTGGATGATCAGTCCCTGACTTGTAGTGGATTGCTGGATGATCAGTGCCTGTCTTGTAGTGGACTGCTGGATGATCAGTGCCTGCCTTGTAGTGGATTGCTGGATGATCAGTGCCTGCCTTGTAGTGGACTGCTGGATGATCAGTGCCTGTCTTGTAGTGGACTGCTGGATGATCAGTGCCTGCCTTGTAGTGGATTGCTGGATGATCAGTGCCTGCCTTGTAGTGGACTGCTGGATGATCAGTGCCTGTCTTGTAGTGGACTGCTGGATAATCAATGGCTGTCTTGTAGTGGATTGCTGGATGATCAGTGCCTGTCTTGTAGTGGACTGCTGGATGATCAGTGCCTGTCTTGTAGTGGACTGCTGGATGATCAGTGCCTGTCTTGTAGTGGATTGCTGGATGATCAGTGCCTGTCTTGTAGTGGACTGCTGGATGATCAGTGCCTGTCTTGTAGTGGACTGCTGGATGATCAGTGCCTGTCTTGTAGTGGACTGCTGGATGATCAGTGCCTGCCTTGTAGTGGATTGCTGGATGATCAGTGCCTGTCTTGTAGTGGATTGCTGGATGATCAGTGCCTGTCTTGTAGTGGACTGCTGGATGATCAGTGCCTGTCTTGTAGTGGACTGCTGGATGATCAGTGCCTGTCTTGTAGTGGATTGCTGGATGATCAGTGCCTGTCTTGTAGTGGATTGCTGGATGATCAGTGCCTGTCTTGTAGTGGACTGCTGGATGATCAGTGCCTGTCTTGTAGTGGACTGCTGGATGATCAGTGCCTGTCTTGTAGTGGACTGCTGGATGATCAGTGCCTGTCTTGTAGTGGACTGCTGGATGATCAGTGCCTGTCTTGTAGTGGACTGCTGGATGATCAGTGCCTGCCTTGTAGTGGACTGCTGGATGATCAGTGCCTGTCTTGTAGTGGACTGCTGGATGATCAGTGCCTGTCTTGTAGTGGATTGCTGGATGATCAGTGCCTGTCTTGTAGTGGACTGCTGGATGATCAGTGCCTGTCTTGTAGTGGATTGCTGGATGATCAGTGCCTGCCTTGTAGTGGATTGCTGGATGATCAGTGCCTGTCTTGTAGTGGACTGCTGGATGATCAGTGCCTGTCTTGTAGTGGACTGCTGGATGATCAGTGCCTGTCTTGTAGTGGATTGCTGGATGATCAGTGCCTGTCTTGTAGTGGATTGCTGGATGATCAGTGCCTGTCTTGTAGTGGACTGCTGGATGATCAGTGCCTGTCTTGTAGTGGATTGCTGGATGATCAGTGCCTGTCTTGTAGTGGATTGCTGGATGATCAGTGCCTGTCTTGTAGTGGACTGCTGGATGATCAGTGCCTGTCTTGTAGTGGATTGCTGGATGATCAGTGCCTGCCTTGTAGTGGACTGCTGGATGATCAGTGCCTGCCTTGTAGTGGATTGCTGGATGATCAGTGCCTGTCTTGTAGTGGACTGCTGGATGATCAGTGCCTGCCTTGTAGTGGACTGCTGGATGATCAGTGCCTGTCTTGTAGTGGACTGCTGGATGATCAGTGCCTGTCTTGTAGTGGATTGCTGGATAATCAATGGCTGTCTTGTAGTGGATTGCTGGATGATCAGTGCCTGTCTTGTAGTGGATTGCTGGATGATCAGTGCCTGTCTTGTAGTGGACTGCTGGATAATCAATGGCTGTCTTGTAGTGGACTGCTGGATGATCAGTGCCTGTCTTGTAGTGGATTGCTGGATGATCAGTGCCTGTCTTGTAGTGGACTGCTGGATGATCAGTGCCTGTCTTGTAGTGGATTGCTGGATAATCAATGGCTGTCTTGTAGTGGATTGCTGGATGATCAGTGCCTGTCTTGTAGTGGATTGCTGGATGATCAGTGCCTGTCTTGTAGTGGACTGCTGGATGATCAGTGCCTGCCTTGTAGTGGATTGCTGGATGATCAGTGCCTGCCTTGTAGTGGACTTCTGGATGATCAGTGCCTGTCTTGTAGTGGACTGCTGGATGATCAGTGCCTGTCTTGTAGTGGACTGCTGGATGATCAGTGCCTGCCTTGTAGTGGATTGCTGGATGATCAGTGCCTGTCTTGTAGTGGACTGCTGGATGATCAGTGCCTGTCTTGTAGTGGACTGCTGGATGATCAGTGCCTGCCTTGTAGTGGATTGCTGGATGATCAGTGCCTGCCTTGTAGTGGACTGCTGGATGATCAGTGCCTGTCTTGTAGTGGGCTGCTGGATAATCAATGGCTGTCTTGTAGTGGACTGCTGGATGATCAGTGCCTGTCTTGTAGTGGATTGCTGGATAATCAATGGCTGTCTTGTAGTGGACTGCTGGATGATCAGTGCCTGTCTTGTAGAGGATTGCTGGATGATCAGTGCTTGTCTTGTAGTGGATTGCTGGATGATCAGTGCCTGTCTTGTAGTGGACTGCTGGATGATCAGTGCCTGTCTTGTAGAGGACTGCTGGATGATCAGTGCCTGTCTTGCTGTGCACTCCAGGTGGAGGAGACGGCCCAGGTGGCAGCGGCCCTGCTGGGAGACCTGACTGGCTTCAGCAAATTCCAGCAGAATTCCAAGGAGCTGCTGGAGGAGATTGAGAACTGGCGCAAGGACCAGTTTGACGAGTGGTCGCGCGACGTGCAGGCCATGATTGACGACCAGAGAAACCCACTCAGGTGAGGCAACATCTCAGCTGTCCGCTGTCAGGAAAGGAGTTTTGGGTCGGAGCATTTTCTTCCCTAGGATGGTCATGGTCAGATCATGGAGAAAGGCCTCAAAGCACTGCTGGTTCTGAAGTAAGGGTAATTAGTTGCTTTCTGTGTCATTAGAGCTCCTTTGCTGAACAGGGATTTATTATGGTAATGGTAGAGCATGTTGTTGATTAATGTATGCAGCAATGTTTGAGAGAAAGAAGAGAACTTGTACTTTTTTCACTGTCTGAACCACTCCAGTTGGTCATGCTTACATTTCATAATGTTGACGTGTGCTGGTTCATTTCCTTTCCAAAGGCCAACATACATGAATTTCAGCATCTTGATTTTATCAATGCAGTTTCTGTATTTTTTGCTGGTACCGAAATGTGGCTCTGTCCTGTCTCTCATCATTGTCTGAAACTCTGCAGCCTGGAGACCAATGGCCGGCTGATGGAGTTGGACCACAAGGATGGCAAGATGACCATCAACTACAGCGACAGGCTTGTCACACTCCTGCGAGAAGTCCGACAGCTGACCGCCATGGGCTTTGCGGTGCCTGCCAAGATCCAGCAAGTCGCCAACACTGCCCAGAAGTTCTATCGCCACGGCGTGGTTCTCAAACAGGTGACTTCTTCGTTGTAATGCCATAACATAGTTCCCAAAAACATGGTTTTGATTGATGTATGTTTGGGGTTGTCTTCAAATGGGTATATTGAATATTTTAAAGTCTTGGTGTGGATCTTAGCAGATTATTTTGATCAGTGCATTGTGTTACAGCCATCTTCACAAACAGGTGATTGTGTTTTTGACTCTAATGCGAAGCAAAAGTGAGTCTATGTACTCACCCGTTTCGTCCGTCCGGGTGTCCGGGCGTCCGGTCCGGGCGTCCGGGCGTCCGAAAACTTTAACGTTGGAATTTTCTCGGAGACTACAAAGTCTATCAATACCAAATGTGGCATGATGGTGTATGATGACAAGACCTCAAAAAACACACATAGTGACTTAACCTTGCTTCAAGGTCAAGGTCGCAGGGGCCATAAATGTTGTCTAAAAACAGCCATTTTTCACATTTTCTCAATTTTCTCTGAAGTTTTTGAGATTGGATACCTCACCTATATATGGTATATACGGCAAAGTAAGCCCTATCTTTTGATACCAGTTTGGCATACCTTGCTTCAAGGTCAAGGTCACAGGAGCTCTTCAAAGTTGGATTGTATACATATTTTGAAGTGACCTTGCCCCTGAACTATGGAAGATAACTGTTTCAAATTTAATAATTATGTGGGGCACATGTTATACTTTCATCATGAGACACATTTGGTCAAATATCATCAAGGTCAAGGTCACTTTGACCCTTATGAAATGTGACCAAAATGTGGTAGTGAACCACTAAAAGTGACCATATCTCATGGTAGAAGTGCCAATAAGCACCATTTTGCTTCCTATGTCTTGAATTAACAGCTTTGTGTTGCATGACCTTGAATGACCTTGACCTTGGGTCAAGGCCACAGGTATTTTGGTAGGGAAAATGTGTAAAACATTTCTTAGTGTATGATGTCATTGCTAGGTGTAGTTGTTTGACCTTGACCTTGAGGGTCACCTGAAGGTCAAGGTCATGTAAAGGTCAAGGTCAAGCATGTGAGTAGTATGGGCTTTGCCCTTCTTGTTTTTATATCACCTGAGCTCCCAACTTTGTACTGCTGTTTTACCTCAGTTTTTTCCCCATTTGGTGACTGAGTTTTTTCTATGGTAGTCATGGCGATCTGATGGTTGGATATCTATAAAAACTGCCGCTGGTCTGTTTTGTCATGTACGACACGTTGCAAATGTAATTTTTTGGCGTGAAATGCTGTGTCTCAGACTCACTGCAGTCACTGTGGTTGTGAAGAAATGATTGTGATGTATGCAAGGTGCACATACAGCTGGACAACAAGGCCGTGCTTTGCTGTATGCAGGTGGCCCATTTCTACAACACCATCGACCAGCAGATGATTCCCAGTCAGCAGGCCATGATGCTGGACTCCGCCCTGGCCTTTGAAAAGCTGGTCAAGAACCCGCGGTCTGGTACGTCTGTGTGTGCCTGTGTAGGCCTGGCTGTCTTCCCACAGGATCAGGAAGTAGGATGTTTTGTCTGATGTGTGATTACAGAGTCAACGTGCAGTTGATGTCAGTAGGAGAGTCACTGTAAATAGGATGTTTTGTCTGATGTGTGATTACAGAGTCAACGTGCAGTTGATGCCAGTAGGAGAGTCACTGTAAATAGGATGTCTTGTACGATGTGTGATTACAGAGTCAACGTGCAGTTCATGTCAGTAGGAGAGTCACTGTAAATAGGATGTCTTGTACGATGTGTGATTACAGAGTCAATGTGCAGTTCATGTCAGTAGGAGAGTCACTGTAAATAGGATGTCTTGTACGATGTGTGATTACAGAGTCAACGTGCAGTTGATGCCAGTAGGAGAGTCACTGTAAATAGGATGTCTTGTACGATGTGTGATTACAGAGTCAACGTGCAGTTCATGTCAGTAGGAGAGTCACTGTAAGCAAAGGCAGTCATGGGATTGCTTGTTTTGCCAATCAAGATGATGCCGCAATAGATAACAATTTTCTCTTTATTTACTTCAGTCTAATATTCAAATGCATTACAGTTATTGGAATACACTGTATAGTTACAAGAACCTGTTGAACAGTGCACAAGCATTTGAAATGTATAAATGGATTAATATACTACCAGATTTGTGAGATTCTATGACTATGTCCTGATATTGTTTATGCATGAATCTTGGGGAAACTCCATACCAAGTACGTCAGTGTAGGCTGTACTGTATGCTGGCTGTCTGAGGATCGCCATACCAAGTACGTCAGTGTAGGCTGTACTGTATGCTGGCTGTCTGAGGATCGCCATACCAAGTACGTCAGTGTAGGCTGTACTGTATGCTGGCTGTCTGAGGATCACCATACCAAGTACGTCAGTGTAGGCTGTACTGTATGCTGGCTGCCTGAGGATCGCCATACCAAGTACGTCAGTGTAGGCTGTACTGTATGCTGGCTGTCTGAGGATCACCATACCAAGTACGTCAGTGTAGGCTGTACTGTATGCTGGCTGCCTGAGGATCGCCATACCAAGTATGTCAGTGTAGGCTGTACTGTATGCTGGCTGTCTGAGGATCACCATACCAAGTACATCAGTGTGGGCTGTACTGTATGCTGGCTGTCTGAGGATCGCCATACCAAGTACGTCAGTGTGGGCTGTACTGTATGCTGGCTGTCTGAGGATCACCATACCAAGTATGTCAGTGTAGGCTGTACTGTATGCTGGCTGTCTGAGGATCACCATACCAAGTACATCAGTGTAGGCTGTACTGTATGCTGGCTGTCTGAGGATCACCATACCAAGTACATCAGTGTGGGCTGTACTGTATGCTGGCTGTCTGAGGATCACCATACCAAGTACATCAGTGTAGGCTGTACTGTATGCTGGCTGTCTGAGGATCACCATACCAAGTACATCAGTGTAGGCTGTACTGTATGCTGGCTGTCTGAGGATCGCCATACCAAGTACATCAGTGTAGGCTGTACTGTATGCTGGCTGTCTGAAGATCACCATACCAAGTACGTCAGTGTAGGCTGTACTGTATGCTGGCTGCCTGAGGATCACCATACCAAGTACGTCAGTGTAGGCTGTACTGTGTGCTGGCTGTTGTGCAGGTGCGAGGTCGAAGGGCGAGGATGTCATGGTGACCTGGGACAACCCTGAGGAGCTGGAGCACTACATCAAGAAGCTGCAGGACGCTGCCGACCGCCTGACTACAGAGAATCGCAAGCTGCGCAAGTCCCACAACACCGTGTGTGACAAGGTGTGGCGCTCAAACTCAAATCCTTCTTTTTCTGCCTTTTACTATTTTTTCACCCCTTCTCTTTATTGCCTTTCTTTCAGATTCAACGCAGTATGATGTCTTGATGACGGTCCTTTGCTATCTGCTTGCCTTGACTGAACTGAAGGATGACTAATGAGGATCCACTAAGACTTGACACATGAAACATATCTGTGCTTTGTTGACCCTCTGATTTATACACTAATGACATGTTTTGCATTAGTTGCCCAGATCAAGAGGAATGTCAGAATACTTTTTAGGTAAATTCACATTCTTGTAAGAGAAAGTTTATGCAACGTTGTGGAGAACTCGGGCAACTGCTAACACTGCAAGATGGTTGGATGTACTTTACGCTGTGTGGAGGTGTGGGTGCTGTGATCAGGACACAATACAGTGCTGTGTGCTGTAGATCAGGACTAATTACAATGGGCTCTGTGTACTTTTCTCAGGTGCAACAGCTGATGGGAGTGGACCTACTGCGACAGCAACAGCGCTGGAAGGAAGGACTGATGGACATCCGTCACCTCATGGCCAATCTCACCCAGCTGGTAGAGTGTCTCTTGTCTCTCCACTTGTCGTTCCACTGGTGTGGTTGTCTGTCTCCCTAGCTTTCTCACCCAGCTGGTAGAGTCTCTTGTCTCTCCACTTGTCGTTCCACTGGTGTGGTTGTCTGTCTCCCTAGCTTTCTCCCCCAGCTGGTAGGGTGTCTGTCTTTCTAGCTTTCTCCCCCAGCTGGTAGGGTGTCTGTCTCCCTAGCTTTCTCACCCAGCTGGTAGAGTGTCTGTCTCCCTAGCTTTCTCCCCCAGCTGGTAGGGTGTCTGTCTCCCTAGCTTTCTCCCCCAGCTGGTAGGGTGTCTGTCTCCCTAGCTTTCTCACCCAGCTGGTAGGGTGTCTGTCTCCCTAGCTTTCTCACCCAGCTGGTAGGGTGTCTGTCTCCCTAGCTTTCTCACCCAGCTGGTAGAGTGTCTATCTCCCTAGCTTTCTCCCCCAGCTGGTAGGGTGTCTGTCTCCCTAGCTTTCTCACCCAGCTGGTAGGGTGTCTGTCTCCCTAGCTTTCTCCCCCAGCTGGTAGGGTGTCTGTCTCCCTAGCTTTCTCCCCCAGCTGGTAGGGTGTCTGTCTCCCTAGCTTTCTCCCCCAGCTGGTAGGGTGTCTGTCTCCCTAGCTTTCTCACCCAGCTGGTAGGGTGTCTGTCTCCCTAGCTTTCTCACCCAGCTGGTAGGGTGTCTGTCTCCCTAGCTTTCTCCCCCAGCTGGTAGGGTGTCTGTCTCCCTAGCTTTCTCACCCAGCTGGTAGGGTGTCTGTCTCCCTAGCTTTCTCACCCAGCTGGTAGGGTGTCTATCTTGGTAACTCTCACAAAGCCGCCATGTTCTCTCTCTGTCTTCTAAGGTGTATGGTTCCACTGGTGTATTTGTCTCTTTGTCTCCCTAGCTTTCTCGTAGTTTGAATGGTTGTGTTTCTGTCTTCCCTACTTTCTTATACAGTTGGTATGACTGTCTGTCTCAGTATGTGTTCTCTGTCAGGCTAGCTTTTATGTGACTATCATGTGTATGTGTATGGTGTGTGGTGTGTGTGTGTGTGTGTGTGTGTGTGTGCGCTTGCATGCATGTGTGTGTGTATGGTGTGTGGTGTGAATGTGTGTGTGTGTGTGTGTGTGTGTGTGTGTGAGTGTGTGTGTGTGTGTGTGTGTGTGTGTGTGTGGGATTGCATGAATGTGTGTGTGTGTGTTTGTGTGTTGACATTCATGTGTGGGAGGGGTGAAGATTGTTGCCCACTTCAGACTGTGTTCCTGTGTCCAGGGCTTCAACCTAGAGAACATGAAGCCGTGGAAGGCCCACTGGGACAGACAGCTGTACAAGGCCCTGGAGCACCAGTACCAGATGGGGCTGGAGGCCCTCAATGAAAACCTGCCTGAAATCAAGATTGAGTTGACCTACAGGTAGGCAACCCTGGACTGGCTGTGTTCTCTTTCATTTGTCCAACTTTGAAAAGTTGTTAATTTTACAGAAATGCCCTCTGAAGGTTTTTGATAACTGGAAAGGAGCTTTGCGGAGTCTGTGGGAGGTCTGTGCTTGGTGTCCCTGTGAATTTGCGTGCGAGAGTTGAATCACTGAGAACCTGTGCAGGTCTTGCTTGTCAGTGCTGCCCCAAGCTCTAAGGCTGCCGTGGCTGTGCCCTTGCAGGCAGCAGAGGCTGCAGTTCCGGCCGCCCTTTGAGGAGGTGAAGGCCAAGTACTTCAGGGAGTTGAAGAAGTTCATCAGCATCCCCAACCACTTCAAGGGCGTGGGCGACTCCACAGAAAACACCATCTTCTCCATCATGATCGACCGCAATGCGGAGGGCCTCATCACCTGCTACAGAAAAGCTGACGAGCTCTTCAAGCGTGTGGCTGCTGTCCTGGCTCTCTTCAAGGTGGGCTTTTCCGTCTTGGTTTCTTCTGGTCAGGTCCTGTGTCATCCATCCGTCCGTGCATCCGTCTGTCCATTTGTTCGTCTGTCCGTCCGTCCATCCATCCATCCATCCATCCATCCATCCATTGTCGTATTAGTAGTCTTGAGCAAACACTTCCAAGGTGTAGTTTCAGAATAATTTAAAAAGCCACGATGCACACTGTGGTAAGATTCTCAGGAGAGAAGAAAAATCTGTAAATTGTGGAGAGATCTTACAAGAAATTGAAACTCCACATTCTTCTTACTGTTTTTCTCAGATATCAGGACTGAATGCTTTATCATACATGTGATGGAATAGGTATAATAGAAATTGCATATATTTGAAAGTCAAAATCACACATAGGGTGATTTTTTTCTTACCATGTCAAGGACTGTGGCCTGTCCCTGCATAATGCTGAGTTAACTGCAAGATTTACTGTGAATGTGTTGTCCTTGTGTGACCAGTGTTGTGAGTTGCAGTGCTGTATGACTGGTGTGTGGTTGTGTCTACAGGAGTGGGTGGTACTGGGGGCTCTAGACCTGGACCAGTTTGTCCAGGACAACCTCCACCAGCTCTCTGACTGGGAGCGCAACTTCAAGGCTCTCAAGGTGCGGGGCAGAGACGCCGAGAAGCTGCCCAGGTACGTGTTCCTTGGTCTTCACCAGTGCCTGGTCTGTGTTGGTCATTCAATTTGGCACAAGGAGGACTTTATAATTTATGGTAGAAGGTACACATCATCATTGTGTGACCCCCACAAATGATTTTCCCTTTATTATTGCATAATTATTATTTCCCTTTCTATTGCATAACTATGATCATTTGTGTGTGTGTTATGGGTAGCAGTTCTTGTGTTAAGGATGCATTTTTACATTCCACTGCACTGTTCAGCCTGTGCCTTATTTTCCTTCAGTAGCAGACGACGGTTTAGGTCTATTCTCTCTCTCCTCTTTCTAATTCTATTACCTCCCCTTACTTGGATACGTATGTCATCAAGGGATTGTGACGTTGAAAAAAACACAGTTCTGCAAGGATTTTGTGCCGATACAGATTGATGTGTACTGCATTCCGTTGGATTTTGTCTGCATCAACCAGGGAGTTGCGATTTGAGATGGAGGAGGAGGAAGATGAGGAGGAAACTACTAACGGTTCCAGGACCAGAAAGGATTAAATCCGTTTCATCGGCCAAGGAGTGAAGCTGAGATGTGTGTAGTGGATCGGGCCTGAGGCACTGGTGGGAGCAGTCCTGAGGTAAATGAAGTTGAGAGTCTGAGGAGGAGAGTGATACTCCTGAGGAGATGGAGGAGGAGGAAGAAGACAGTTGAGGTGACTGAAGTTGAAGTTGAGGTAATTGACAGTTGAAGTTGAAGTAGAGGTGATTCAAGCAGACAGTTCAAGTTGAAGTAGAGGTGATTCAAGCAGACAGTTGAAGTTGAAGTTGAGGTGATTCAAGCAGACAGTTGATGTTGGTTGTAATAAAGAGAAGAAATGAAGCAGTGAGCGCGGTTGTCCCTCTACTCTCGCTTCTTCTCGTCCCTTTCTGTCGACCATCTGCTCACAATTGTATGGGTTCAGTAATCGTGAAAGGGTCGGTTGACACATCTTTGATATTTAAATGTTTGCAGTGAAATGTTGTTACGCGTCAGCTTTCAAGAAAGAGAGGCATATTTAAATGATTTGTGCTTGCAGCCAGATCAAGGTGGACTGCATCACAGTGAACACGATGCCTGTGAAGGCTGTGATAGATGACCACATCCAGCGTCTGTTCGATGCGCTGCTCAACTCGCTGCGCAAGGCCATCGTCCAGGAAACCTCCTCCATCGACGGCTTCCTGAATGCCGCCATGGATACCCTGTCCAAGCGGCCCCAGTCTGTGGAGGAGATCGGGGAAGCCAACTCTAAGCACGCAGAGTTTGGCAAGGCCAAGCGGGAGGTGAGAGAGTTGCACAGCTTTTGGTGTCGGGGTCACTGCTGGCTGTCAGGGTGAAGTGAGGGCCTTGGGTTGCATTTTGTGATCTGACGAGCCACTCCCGCACCCACCAAGGAGGAATGCACTAGTGACATCATTGACTCCAATGGTCAACCAACAGTGTGTTCTAATGTGTTGTTTTTAAGTTGCAGTTGTCAGGCCTTGCCATTCCGCATGTGTGGCTTTCACTGCTGAAAAATAGCTTTTGAAAGGAAAGCTATTGCTAGTTGGCTGAATGGAAAGAGCAGTGATAGATATTGAATCTAACCATACAGCTCCAAGCAAATTATTGAAAAAGAATATAATCGAGAAAACCTGCAAGGGAAAATATTATTTCAACGTCATTCATGAACATTGTTGGATGCATAGGTATTTGAAGAATAACATGCAATTGTTCTCCTTCTCCTACCTGTTTCCAGTGCTACAGTATCTTTCATTAATCTATCCGTGATCTTGGCACGTTGCTATGTCATTGCACCTCTCCAGGCATGTTCAGTGCCTAGTCCTGCTGTTCCTGACATGGGTGTGTGTCTCGTGCAGATCCAGCCTCTCTTTGAGAAGGCGGAGGCCAAGAACAAGCTGCTGCGCTCAGTGGCGGGAGGCGGCGTGGACTCGCTGACGCAGCTGCAGGGACGCTGGGACAAGTTTGAGCTGATGATGGAAAGCCACCAGCTCATGGTCAAAGAGCAGGTGGGCTTGGACACTGGTCGTCCTCTGACTGTTGATAGATACTGTCCTTCCCCATTACACCCAGTGTGCAGTTTGCACAGCACTGATTCTATAAAGCAATGTCATTCAAGTGTCTTTGCTGCAGTTGGAATTTGCAGCTTTGAGAGGTTGTCCTTGTCTCTATTTTGTGTATTTTGGTCATGCTCTGTGAAATTTGTTGTGATAATACATTCTCTTGAATGTCTTGTAATGTTTTCCAGACTAATATGATGAAGCATGTCAGATCTTGGGAATGAAATGACACTGAAGGGAAAAAACTTATTATTATTTTGTTACTGTTCAGATAATCATGTGTGAACTTATGCAGCACAAAATTGAGCAAGCCAGAATCATGTGACAAGTTGTGGCTTTATGTAAGTGCTGCTTCCAGCATGGGCACACTGACAGCCATGCTTAGAGGGACTCAGGTGTGCCAACACTGTGTCTGTCTTGCAGGTGGAGGTGATGAAGAGCAACGTGGACTCCAGGGTGAAGGCGTATCACCAGGAAGTGGAGAAGTTCGCAGCACGCTGGCACCAGCTCAAGCCCAGCGACGATGTGCTGGAGGGAGACGCAGCCAAGTTTGAGGAGGCGCTGAAGGTCATCAAGGAGAAGAGGCAGGAGTTTCAGGAGCTGGAGGATACGAGACAGAAACTGCTGTACGTAGTCACACACTCCCTCCTTGACACTCTGTTGGCAGACCCACAAGTTAGACGTGATCCTTTTGACTAGTTTGATTTGTTACAAAAATGAAGGTGTCATTACTCTTATTAATGCTTTTTTTCTGAGGTTGTTACAAATATTGCTAACTTTTAAACTAAGTGGAATAAAAGTTATTGTTTGAAGTTGTACTTGATTATGTAATCCCACTCCACAAGCATTCTTTTTGTTTGTTGCATGGCAAGAGGGATTTTTTTTGGGTGTGCAGGGTACTCGATCCTTACTATTGCAAATCGGCCAAGCTTTCCCATAGAGTATGATGCAATGAGGTGTACATTTCCCCTCTCTCTCTCTCTACAGGTCGGACTGCCAGCACTTTGGCATGGAGGAGCCGGACTTCTCACAGGTGGACAGTGTGCGGGAAGACATTGTCAACTTCGAGGCCATGTGGTCTCTGCTGGAGGACTTCAACAACGGCATCAAGGAGGTCACCAAGGAGGACTGGATTTCCTTCAGGTGTGCATAGAGCAGGGGGTGTGGCACTGATGTGTGTGTGTGTGTGTGTGTGTGTGTGTGTTTGTGTGTGTGTGTGTGTGTGTGTGTGTGTGTGTTTGTGTGTGTGCCTGCGTGTGTGTGTTTGTGTGTGTGTGTGTGTGTGTGTGTTTGTGTGTGTGTGTGTGTTTGTGTGTTTGTGTGTGTGTGTGTGTGTTTGTGTGTGTGTGTGTGTGTGTGCATCTCTAAGACTGCTTCAACACTAATCGCTGTACCGAGGCCGTCAACTTGGAGAATGAAAACTGGAGTACACTGCATGACAAAGTACATTTGAGAGCAACGGAGGTTATTCCTTAATTATCCCATGATGCAGAAAAGCGATTTCATCCAGAGGAAAGCATTGATGGTAAAAGAAAGAGTGGTGACTACTAAATATAGGGAGAAATTGAAGTGCAATGTGGTTTGCTGTACATGATAGAGGATTTCTTTGTCTGGAATGTGAAATGTTGACTTGCCCTGCAATGTGCCAAGACAGAGTGCCTGTGTGTACAGGAGCAAGACGTACCTGTTTGAGGAGTTCCTGGCAGGCTGGTACGAGAAGCTGAAGGGGATGGATACCACCACCATGACTGTACGCCTGCAGAAAGACATCGACAAGTACAAGGTAGGCAGTGCTTGCTAACAGCCATGACACCTACCTGGCTTCCTGTCCTGCTAGAACCATCCTGCTCTGCTACTGAGTTTGGGAGTTCACTGATTCATTGTGTTGCACAAGACTGATGAGTGACTAAGCATATTTGCTGATGTGCTCATAAACATTTTTCAAAGCTGTACAAATGTTGCCATATGCTGTAGTCTGTATTAGTCTATTACAAGACCCCTCTCCAGGTATGTTTCAGTGCTTGGGTGTGTATGAAGAATTCTGCATCGATTGCAAGGAGTTTGCTCTTCACTGTGTCATTGTCCCTTGTCTGAAGTTCAACCATGAAACTCATGGAGCGCCTGTCCTCTCTCCCTGCAGGTGGCACTGCCGGTGCTGAAGTGGGTGCGCGGAGAGCCTCTATCACAGGACCACTGGCTGGAGCTGTTCCGCATGCTGCAGATGCCGCGCGGCACCACGCTGGAGAAACTCACCTTCGGAGATGTCCTGCGCCACACTGACCACATCATCAAGAACGCCGACGCCCTCAAGGTTGGGATGCTTTAGGATCCGCTGCCTGACTCTTTGTTCTGTGAGAATAATGTACATTTTCACATATTATTATCATATGGGAATGTTTCTCTATGGAAATTTTCAACCCTGGATGACAAAAGATAGTGTTCTATCTGGAATGAGTTGCAATTATCACATTATCACAAGATGCCAGATCACTGCTCCTGTGTGACCCAGGGTATCTCTGGTAGTGTGTTGTACTGCATTTCTAAAGGGGAGAGTTGGATTGTGTGGCATGCATGAAATCTTTCATCCCTGGCCTCACTGCAGTAGACAGCATAAAAAATTGCAGCTTGTGTGGGTTCAGCTGGAAAGAACAAGTCAAGCTCTGCAAACACTCTGCTTCATTTTGCTGCTTCTTTGTCACTCTAGGACGGTTGCGTTGTGACGTGAAGTTGATTGTGTTATGCTGTGAATGCATCTTATGTTTGCTGAAAGTTACAGCCAGAACGATGTTTGCATCACTGCTTCCAAACTCATAGCTCAACTATACACTCTCACTCTACCTGCTGTGCAGGAGCTGAACATGCGGGCCCAGGGTGAGGTGACCATCCGTGAGGCCATTCGAGAACTGGAGCTGTGGGGTGCAGGTGCCGTGTTCACCCTGACTGACTACTCGGACACCAACAAGAACAACATGACCATCATCAAGGACTGGAAGGACCTTGTCAACCAGGTCTGTCCCTGCCTGGCATTGCACCAGTTTTCTCAGTCTTTGCCCGCTTTGCTATGAGGAGTGGAGGGGAGTGGAACTTTAGCACGTTGGAGACTTGTTTTTGCGGGTAAATCTGAGTTTTGACAATTTCTGGCAACCTAAATGACTCCATCTGACAGTTGCTTTGAGCCTAGTCTTGGTTGTCCAGCATTAGCTTTGTGTCATGCATTGAGTAGTCGTCAGTACACTAACTTTGCATCTCACCTTGTTGCCATGCATTGAGTAGTCGTCAGTACACTCACTTTGCATCTCACCTTGTTGTCATGCATTGAGTAGTCGTCAGTACACTAACTTTGCATCTCACCTTGTTGTCATGCATTGAGTAGTCATCAGTACACTCACTTTGCATCTCACCTTGTTGCCATGCATTGAGTAGTCAGTACACTAACTTTGCATCTCACCTTGTTGCCATGCATTGAGTAGTCGTCAGTACACTCACTTTGCATCTCACCTTATTGTCATGCATTGAGTAGTCGTCAGTACACTCACTTTGCATCTCACCTTGTTGCCATGCATTGAGTAGTCGTCAGTACACTCACTTTGCATCTCACCTTGTTGGCATGCATGGAGTAGTCGTCAGTACACTCACTTTGCATCTCACCTTGTTGCCATGCATTGAGTAGTCGTCAGTACACTAACTTTGCATCTCACCTTGTTGTCATGCATTGAGTAGTCGTCAGTACACTCACTTTGCATCTCACCTTGTGTCATGCATTGAGTAGTCGTCAGTACACTCACTTTGCATCTCACCTTGTTGCCATGCATTGAGTAGTCGTCAGTACACTCACTTTGCATCTCACCTTGTGTCATGCATTGAGTAGTCGTCAGTACACTCACTTTGCATCTCACCTTGTGTCATGCATTGAGTAGTCATCATTTGAAGAACATCTTTATCATGAACTACCATGAAAAATAATCTCTTGATTGAGCAACTGCAGTGTACCATGCAGGGGTTCCAGTTGAAGCAAAATGACAAGTCGTGGCACTCACCGCTTGTCAGTGTCGATCGAGAGGCCCCGTAGCTCTGCACCCTCCTTCCCTGCACTCGTGCATAGTGCTGTGGTGCTGGCATGATTTGTACTGTGACACCTCTGTGATGCTGACATGATTTGTACTGTGACACTTCTGTGATGCTGACATGATTTGTACTGTGACACTTCTGTGATGCTGACATAATTTGTACTGTGACACTTCTGTGATGCTGGCATGATTTGTACTGTGACACCTCTGTGATGCTGACATGATTTGTACTGTGACACTTCTGTGATGCTGACATGATTTGTACTGTGACACTTCTGTGATGCTGACATAATTTGTACTGTGACACTTCTGTGATGCTGGCATGATTTGTACTGTGACACCTCTGTGATGCTGGCATGATTTGTACTGTGACACTTCTGTGATGCTGACATAATTTGTACTGTGACACTTCTGTGATGCTGGCATGATTTGTACTGTGACACCTCTGTGATGCTGGCATGATTTGTACTGTGACACTTCTGTGATGCTGGCATGATTTGTACTGTGACGCCTCTGTGATGCTGGCATGATTTGTACTGTGACACTTCTGTGATGCTGGCATGATTTGTACTGTGACACCTCTGTAATACTGGCATGATTTGTACTGGGACACTTCTGTGATGCTGACATAATTTTTACTGTGACACCTCTGTAATACTGGCATGATTTGTACTGTGACACCTCTGTGATGCTGGCATGATTTGTACTGGGACACTTCTGTGATGCTGACATAATTTTTACTGTGACACCTCTGTAATACTGGCATGATTTGTACTGGGACACTTCTGTGATGCTGACATAATTTGTACTGTGACACTTCTGTGATGCTGACATAATTTTTACTGTGACACCTTTTTAATACTGGCATGATTTGTACTGGGACACTTCTGTGATGCTGACATAATTTGTACTGTGACACTTCTGTGATGCTGGCATGATTTGTACTGTGACGCCTCTGTGACGCTGCCCTGTGTGCTGCAGGTGGGCGACAACCAGTGCCTGCTGCAGTCCCTGAAGGACTCGCCCTACTACAAGAGCTTTGAGGACAAGGCCTCTGTGTGGGAGCAGCGCCTGGCGGACCTGGACGAGTACCTCCACAACCTGAACCAGTGCCAGAGAAAGTGGGTCTACTTGGAACCCATCTTTGGCAGAGGCGCCCTGCCTAGGGAGCAAGCGCGCTTCAAGCGCGTCGACGATGACTTCAGGTGTGGTGATGGGTTAAACATTTTCTTTCTGGTGGGGGAGATGGCAATACGAGGATGAGTAAAATAAAAACCTGAAATATTGTTTAGTCTCTTAATTTATTGAACAAACAAGATACACACTTACCTCATTTTTCAAAGTAATCTCCCTTTCGTTCAGTACAGTTGTTCAAGCGCTTTGGAAGTGCATGGATACCTATAGAAAAAAATATTTTGGCTGAATGAAACCCCGCGTGCACCTCTTCGTCAGACCCGTCTTGCAGACACTCTGTGGAACTGTAGAACATCATGGATGATATGGTATGCTGATCCATTACTCATACCCAGAAGTGCGGCTACACTTTACCTTGGGGATTTTCTTATGTTGGCTTCTACCACTGCTATGTGCTCTGGTGTCACTTGGTGTGGCTGACCTGGTCGCGGCGAGTCGGTTACTGAACTCATGTCACTTTGGAACTTCTAGTCCACTCGGACACTTGTTGTAGTGACAGATATGCATCACCATACTGAGCTTTCATTCGTCAGTGACTTTCGATGGGTTTCACCCCTTCACTATTCAAAGAATGAATGACAGAACGCTGTTCCTCTTTGGTGCATGTTGCAAGTGGGACAGCAACAGAAAGTAACACTGTTGCCAACTTATAGAACAATCGAATATTGTTACGAATTTTCATCACACTTTTTTAGGTTTTCATTTGTCTCACCCTCGTAAAAATGGAAGATTATGCCTCATACATTCCTAGTGCTATTACAAAGAATTACATTGGAACAATATATATCTTTGATGAAATTGAACAATTCATATTCACTGTGGAAAAACAAGAATTCCTGTTAGGAAGAAAAATGTTCCTTGTTTCATAAGAATATCTGACGAAGCATAAGTGTTTTTGATTGCATCTGCTTGGGCCTTGTGCATTGTACTGAGAACCAAGCACACTGATAAATAAGGCTGCCTTTGCTTGCAGGATGATCATGCGGGACGTGAGTCGGGACAACCGAGTGCTGTCCATGGTCAACATCTCGGGGTTGCGCAACCTGCTGACCTCCATGTTGGACCAGCTTGGGCGGTGCCAGAAGTCCCTGAATGAGTTTCTGGAGGTGTGTGGTTTCCCTGACCTTCTGTCACCGACTCCTCATCTTTCACCTTCTCCCTCTGACCTTCCGTGTCACATGGGTCACCCTGCTTTCTTGGGAAGGGCGTTGGTGTGGAGAGTTGTTTTTTTGTGGGTTTTTATTGTTAATCTGGTCTTGGTTTGGTAGTTTGGTTTCGAGACTATCTATGTACCCTTTAACTGCTTATTAATTTCTCTTTTTGAATGCATTTTTGCCATTCTTTCTTGCAGGAGAAGCGGTCGCTGTTCCCACGGTTCTATTTCATCGGTGACGATGACTTGCTGGAGATCCTGGGTCAGTCCACCAACCCTACCGTGATCCAGTCTCACCTGAAGAAGCTGTTTGCCGGCATCCACAGCGTGGAGTTTGACGAGACCAATGAACACATCCTGGCCATGAAGTCCCTGGAGGGTGAAGTCGTACCGCTGCGCAGGAAAGTCAAGATCACCCACGATGTGGAGGTAGAGTTTGTCACCATCTCACTGCATGGCTTGGTAGAGGGAGATGGATGCTGGTTTTTGGTTTTTGGGGTATTTTTTAATGTGTAGAAACATGGATTTACTTTATTCAAACTTGAAATACCGTATAATCTGAGAACTGGACTTAGTGTTGGATGTCATTACTTTGTGTAGTGATGTGCGGTTCCATATACATGAATGACATGAGGACTGTTACTGGAACAAGCTGGTGATGGGGACGCTATGTCTGTCAAACCAGTCTGAGATTAGGGTTTGCCCAAAAAGTCTTTGCATGGCAAAATCTGTCCTATGTTGACCTTGTCTTGAGATTTCTCTTGAAAACAGGCATGGAGTTGATGTGAGGTGCTGTGAGTCCTGAAGAAGAGGAGACACTGGATGAAGGGGTCCACGTGTATGTGTGTATGTATGTTGGTGCAGATCTGGCTGGGCAAGCTTGCTGATGAGATGAAGGATGAAGGGGTCCACGTGTATGTGTGTATGTGTGTTGCTGCAGATCTGGCTGGGCAAGCTTGCTGATGAGATGAAGGATGAAGGGGTCCATGTGTATGTGTGTATGTATGTTGCTGCAGATCTGGCTGGGCAAGCTTGCTGATGAGATGAAGGATGAAGGGGTCCACGTGTATGTGTGTATGTATGTTGGTGCAGATCTGGCTGGGCAAGCTTGCTGATGAGATGAAGGATGAAGGGGTGCACATGTATGTGTGTATGTATGTTGCTGCAGATCTGGCTGGGCAAGCTTGCTGACGAGATGAAGGATGAAGGGGTCCACGTGTATGTGTGTATGTATGTTGGTGCAGATCTGGCTGGGCAAGCTTGCTGACGAGATGAAGGATGAAGGGGTCCACGTGTATGTGTGTATGTATGTTGGTGCAGATCTGGCTGGGCAAGCTTGCTGATGAGATGAAGGATGAAGGGGTCCACGTGTATGTGTGTATGTATGTTGGTGCAGATCTGGCTGGGCAAGCTTGCTGACGAGATGAAGGATGAAGGGGTCCACGTGTATGTGTGTATGTATGTTGGTGCAGATCTGGCTGGGCAAGCTTGCTGATGAGATGAAGGATGAAGGGGTCCACGTGTATGTGTGTATGCATGTTGCTGCAGATCTGGCTGGGCAAGCTTGCTGATGAGATGAAGGATGAAGGGGTCCACGTGTATGTGTGTATGTATGTTGGTGCAGATCTGGCTGGGCAAGCTTGCTGACGAGATGAAGGACACGCTGAAGGAGCTGCTTCAGGAATGTCTGAGGTCTGCCCAGTCTGGACGCAGCGGCGGCATCGACCCCCAAAAGTTCCCGTCTCAGGTAAGCAGCATGCTTTGCTTTGATTCGGTCTTTGAGGCTCACTGGTTTTGCTTGAAAAGTCCTGTGAAATATCACTCATTCAAGAATTGTCTGATACATGCACTGACTGGTGGCAGGCAGGCTGTCTGAGCTAGCAATGCTGAAGTTAAAAACCTATCAATGATATGTGTGTGCGTGTGCGTGTGTGTGTGTGTGTGTGTGTGTGTGTGAGAGAGAGAGAGAGAGAGACAGAGACAGAGAGAGAGAGAGAGAGAGAGAGAGAGAGAGAGAGAGAGAGAGAGAGAGAGAGAGGTGGGGGGTGGGGGATGGGAGACAGACAGACAAAAAGAGGGAGGGAGGGAGATTGATAATATGTGAGATTTTGAGTGTATGTATATCTGTTTTTGTTCATTTGTTTTTTAACCGCTACAAGCAAGGATGGGAAACGCAAGTAGAAGTGGCGCCATATATTTCTTCAACCACAATGGAATTTCTGTGCATTGAATGGGTGAGAGTTCTTCCTGTAGGCCCTCCACTCAGTCCCGCTGTCTTGCTGTAATCACAGGTGCTGTGCCTGGCGGAGCAGATCCGCTTCACGGAGAACTGTGAGCGAGCCCTGGCTGGGAGAAATCTGGAGGGACTGATGCGGGAGCTGGAGGGACAACTGGAGTCCTACACGGGTGTTGACCTGAGTGAGGCGGGAGGCGGGGGCGAGGCCCACGTGTTGGAGCTGAAGCTGAAGGCACTCATCCTGGACACCATCCACAGCATCGACATGCTGCACCAGCTGACCAGCACCAACACCTCTGCCGTCACCGACTGGAACTGGCAGAAGCAACTCAGGTCTGTGGCAGCGTTCTCTGGTAGCTCTCTTGGCTGGATTGCGCTGGGGACGTTTTTAGTGTGATCAGATGTGGCCCGCTTCCGCCTCGCTCGTTCTTCGCACCGAGGTAGTATTCTGCTCCGTGTGTCGCCTCTGTCTGACGCACATTCTGGCTCTCGACTCGAGTAGCAGCGCGCGGTTCACTTTGTTCATATGTCAGTTAGCTTAGCTTCACTGTTAGACCCCCAGCAGGGTCCACGAAATCTAGCGTCCTGGCTGAGGCACTGATGATGGTGTGGGTTCCACCGTGTGTTATAGTGCTTTGGCCGGGGCATGCACGACAAACGCTGCCAGTCCACATTTCCTTTTTCCTGACTTTTTGGTTTTAATGGTAAGCAGTCATCCATCATGTTCTTGGAAAGTACACCCCACCCGGCCATCTCCCTAATGTCACGCAAATGAACAGTCACCTATGTGTTTCCGGCAGAGAAAGAACTTGTCATGCGCCGCACCCCGCCCAGTTAGTTGTCGCTGCTGTGTGCCCGGTTGGCCTTGCGTGCACTGAACCTGTTGCTGGAAACTTTTTCATCGGATAGATGGGATATAATTATAGCAGAAGGTGGAGGGCTGGAGCAGGTGACGGACCCCCCACCGAGCTCCCGCTGTGAGGGCTGAGCGGTCAAGCACTACTTGACCAATGGCGTGTGCGCCACCGCGGAGCGTTGAATAGCGACCGGCCACTTGTCACCATGCTTGTCCACAATGGATGTTCGGCACTGCTCTGTATTTTTTTTTTTCTATTTGTTTTTTTATGTTTTTTTTTTAGCTTTCCTTGTTTTTTTTTTTAGTTTCA
>JAWQFJ010011482.1:0-5000 GCA_034096865.1 Theodoxus fluviatilis
AAGACGATTTCCATCATGGTCTAAAGAGAAGACCGATTTACATCATGGTGTAAAGGAGAGACCCACTTCCATCATGGTCTAGAGAGAAGATCGATTTTCATCATAGTTTAGAGACAGACCCCTGTCTTTTTGGAATAAAATGTAACTATGAAACACATCTTGTCCTTTCTGGAGTGGAAAGGATGCAGAACCTCTCTGTAACTCCACCCTGCGCCATTTCACCCAATCCATGCCTGTCCAAAGCCCTCTCTCGAGCCCTCCACCTTCCCACATAATGATAAAAGCACAAAAATACAGTTAATTTCATTTTTATCAAACTATTTATGAATTGGGTTGACTGCATGTGTTGTTGCAAGCCGCACTGAATGGTGCGAATTTCACTGTTCAATGTTGAATAGAATTTGAGATATTCATACCACAGGTTTGGTTGTTTTCACTGGCGGCCATCTTCCTGACAACTCTGCTCACTTTGAAGAACAAAAATTAAACCCATGCATGAACTTCATCATTAAATTTGTCACAAAGTCCCTACACCCAACTTCCAAGGACATTTTCTGGCAACTCCATCAACCCACCCCCACCTCTGGCACCCATAAAAGAGATCATCATATTTCACTAGTTCCTTGACGAGAATTGATGTAAGTGCCCACTGTCGTTTTGACATAATTGTCTATTTAAGCGGTGCGGAGCCTTGATGCGCACCTCAAGCATAATATCTTATCAGCTTCCTCGAGGAACGACTAGTCTGCAGCTGATGGTCTGCTCATCTGGTTGAGAAGCACACTCAGCTACGATGAGAATGCATCACAGAAGCCATCTAAGTTGTTGCTTGGTCATGTAAAGTCATTGAAGAGTTACAATTTGGGCTCTCTGAGTGTTCAATCGAGCCTCAGCATCCCCTTTCCAGTGCAGCTGATGGTCTAGGTACAGGTATGGCGACTTCTTCATTTACATCGTCAAACTTTGAGAGACCACGAGAAAACGTTTCTTTATGCAGCTCTGAACACACTGGGACTATAGAGAGAGGGAAAGAGAGAGAGACTGTAGAACAAGATTATGAAGAAGACAGAATGAAGAACAAGATTATGAAGAAGACAAAAGTAACGGGATGATATATGACTACAAGCAGCCCGACCCACATGTTAAACCCCTCCGGGTGTCAGGCTATTAGTGCCCGAATGTCACCGTTTTTTTTCCTGTTCACGGGTCATGTGCCAAATGACCATATAGGCATACAACATGCAGAAATAACACATACAAACTATATATCACTCGAAAGCTTATTAAATGAACTATATGTTTATTTCCAGAAATATGACATATATATGTATTATAAATATAGAATCACTTCTGGAATGCTGCTGTAAAATTATTTTTTAAATCAAAGTCGTCTACCCACCTACTAAGGTACACTTTTATGGAAGAAGGGGTGACAAAAAGCACTTGACAAAGCAGCAAAAACATTATTCCTACCCAAGAAAAAAAAATCTGTAAGCACTGCTGGCTACAAGAAACTTGGAAAGGATTCAAATTGTGAGTGCCCTCGGAATGCTTTCTGTTAATTTTGCGGGTACATGATAATTGTGGCCACTAAGCATTCAAACTACAAGATATTTCAGCAAAACCCCAGATAAGCATTTGTAAGGAAATGAATAAAGATGAAAATAAAAAGTATCACTATTATCTACACACCCTATCCATACTTTTTACATTCCATGATATAAGAAACTTTGTTGAGTTGAATATCTAATCAGAAAGGTGTCAACCATAATTATAAGGTACTTATGGTGAGCTGAATTAAATTTTTCTTTTGTAGCCATCTAAATCTACGACTATTATTAGGAGAAGCATGCAAATGTGAAAAATCCAAGGAGTAAATGTCCGCTTTTTCTTCCCTGCTGTGAGCGTGCAGCAATGCAGAAAATATCGAGGGACAGGAATGAGCAAACTTTGGGCCTCAGCAATGAGTTCATCTGAGTTCAAAAAAGCCAAGGGTCAGAATATGGTGCTCGGCCAATTTTGATATGCCATCTATCAACAGAGACTGTTTCCGTGCATCCTCTTTCCTTCTCAAGCGCCCTCTGGTACTGCCACGCTTCTGGTCGTTTGCACCAACCTTGCTCCACAGGCCAAAATGGCATCCCCAGCTCACCATCCTGGACAGTAGGTTCCGAATCTAATTCCGCCTTTCCCTCTGGTGCGATTGGACCTGCAAGACAACACATATCCTTACTTCTCCGAGACACGAAGTAGGACCAGTGTCAGATCCTGCAAAAAAATCACGCCACGCTCGCTACCTTCACGTAACGATTTTTCAGATTTGTTGCCTCCACGAATCATTGTCGTTATCCTCAATCTCGAGAGATCAGGATGTCTATTGCTATCTATTCAGCTACGCCGAACAAGAACCTCAAAGGCAATTCGATATCACATGGCGTAATCGTTTCGACTCTTCGTCCAGACGTACCGGATGATCTGCCATTAGTGGCGCGGTCGAGCGGGCATGCTTTGTTACATTATGTGTCCCGCATTTGGGGTACGCTATTTACTAGGAGCCTTCTGATCCCATACGATACCAGGTACTCAGCCAGAGTGAAAACCTGTTGTCCCTCAGGAGGAAATGTATTACTTGCACTGCCACAGTTTTGGCTACGTAGACTCACAAGTAATGTGCTCCGTCTCCTCCGTTTAGTTCAGTACATATCATGAACATGGCCAATGGCAATTCAGTACGGCTACTATCTACGGAAGAACTTCTTTCCCTACACCACAAGGCGACATACGTGCTGCTAGAAATGTTTTCATGTCACCCTTTCAACACGTATTATTTTTGACCTTGACTGTACTTGAAACTCTCTGAAATGCATTCGAGATTTCGTTGTAAATGACGCTCCGTCACTTTCGCGAAGTGAACCGCACGTCGCCATTCTTATCGTTGACATGTGCCCTCCGTGGAGTGATAAGTAGCGCGGAGGAGCACGTACAGACAACAAGCGCTTTTGTGGGTCCATAATATGTGTTTATTTTGCTTCACTAAATTATGTTGAGATAGTATTTCTGTTAATGTTTTTTTTTTCTTTATTTTTTTCCTTTTTTTTTTTTTTTTTTTTTTTAGATGAAGATGTAATCTAGCCGTTTTAAAAGAACGAGGACAAACAATACCGGTATCAAACACCAAAAAATTCTGAATATCGACGACCAGGTCGGGTTCAATGACAAATACCTAGGCAACGATTCTGGAATACCGACACAGATTCGGATTTCAATGGCGACATCGGATGGTTAAACCAACCTAATCACAACCATCAAATTTACAAAAGAAAATATGGAGAGTTTTGTGGGACCCATTACTTGTGCAAGTCACATGCAAACAGTGGGCAGGCCCCATGCAGAAAGTTTCCAGAGTTTTGATATTGAATCGAAACCCACCATTGGTCATAAGCGCCCCCCCCCTTACTGTGCACAATATCAGAATTGTGCCAAAGGTGCAGTTTTCCTACAAGTACATTCCCGTCTCTACTATCGGACTTGGTGAAACTTCAGCTGCACTCTGGGGAAATGGACCAAGAACAGAGGTGAATGCTGTTTCCATTATCCTTTTGGGTCAGAATCATTAAAAGCCCTTGATATGGACAACATTGCTAAATAAGTATGCAGGTCGAGTTCCATGGCTTGGAAATTAATGCCTTAATCTAAAAACGCTTGACGGCAGTTGTGTTACCCTGCTTATTCTCAAATTTAAATTACTTCTGACTGGGGGTGGAGGAGGGAAAAAAGGCCGGGTCCAGGAGCAGTTGAAAGTTGTGGTTGGAAAGTGTTATTTCCTCTCACCAACAATCGCGAGCTGATGTTGCCCTGCTTCTAATGGCCGACTTGCTCACAACAGTTCACACTATGATCAGCGGTTCGCCGGACCACGATAAGCATCTGCTCCAACAGATTCCTATAGCCCAGCATTTGGGGTGTCTTGTCATGAGGTCCTCAGTGGCGGGGAACAAGCCTGGGCAGGTGTGCAGGGCTGGTTCCCAGATCACAACAAGCACCTTTCTCCACAGAATCCTCAGGGCCCAGCTATTGGTGATGCTTCAGAGGTAACCTTGAGGACACAACAGAGCACATTTCTCCACACGATCCTGAGGGCCCTGCATTGGGGTGCTTCCAGAGAGTCCTTCGATGGCATCAAACAAGCCACCATGTCTACCACAGATCCTCGGACTCTAGCATGGGATGCTTCAGAGGTTCCTTGATGGAACACAACAAGCACATTGTTCTCCACAGATCCTAGGGCCAGCATTGGGGTGGCTTACAGAGTGTCTTGATGGACACAACCAAAGCACATGTCTACACAATGATCTACTGAGTGAGCCAGCAATTGGGGTTCTTTAGGAGGTCCTTGATGTGAGCAAACAACAGTAAGCAACCTTGCCAACAGACCTAGGGCCAGGCATTGGGGGCTTCAGAGGTCCTCGATGGACACACAAGCACCTTTATCAATACAGATCCTAGGGCCAGCATTGGGAATGCTTCAGGATGGTCATTGGATGTGACACAGACAAGCACATTTCTCCACATGATCTAGGGCCCATAGCATTTGTAGGGGCTCAGAGGTCCGTGAGACACAACAAAGACCTTTTCTTCCAGTAGATTCCTAGCTGGCCCCGCATTTGGGGTGCTTAAGAGGTCCTGATGGACACAACAAGCCACATTCTACCCACAGATCTCTAGGGCCCAGGCATTGGGTGCGCAAGGTCCTTGATGACAACAAAAGCACCTTTCTCCCACACAGAGCCAGGGCCCCAGTATATTGGGGTTTTGCAGATGGTCCTGATGACACAAACAAGCACCTTTCTCATACAGATCCTAGGATCAGCCTTGGGGTTCTGTCAGAGGTCCTCGTTGGCTGGAAAATCAGCCTGTGCAGTGTGCCAGAGGTATTCGGGATGAAGAAATACAATCTCTCATAAAAAGGGCTGCTCACAACTTTCTTTGCACAATACACC
>JAWQFJ010011482.1:10000-50870 GCA_034096865.1 Theodoxus fluviatilis
CCCTTACTGAACGGTGGGACCTCGCGTTTTCCGGTGCTATGCAGTGTACACTTATTCACAGATCATGCTATCATGCCAGGCTGTTGTGTTGTTCCTATTGGGGAAGAAATCTGCGGGAGGACATATATTTCCCCCAATTCTGAACTTTGCAAGAAACGGATAATTGCTCTTCAACATGATCGCCCCCTACTTTGTCTGCGAGGGAGATAACTCTAGAGATAGAGAACTTGCTATCACTAAGCCACTGTGTTCACTTTGTGTTAATTACTCACCTCTCAATGAGTTCAGCTGGGTCCAGGCAATTTCCCATTCACTAAACAAGTATCATCACCAGAAAGTTTTCTGTGTGCCAAGAGATGCAGCGCTTACTACGATTCCACTTTCTTTCCTCATGTTTGATTAAAATTAACTACTTGGCTTATTTCTCATGTCTGGCATTTGTCTGTGTCCAACCCACATTCAGAAGGCATCAGTGCATGACTGCTACAAATGCAACCAAGAGTGTCTGTATAGTGAGCAGGTCATATTTCCACACATGTTTTTTTTCCCATCTTGTGGCAATAATTACAGTATGTACATGCAGCATGACTAACAGGAATAAATGAAACATCTCTCTCCCCTTGAATACAATTACAAGAAGACATGCACGAGAACACATTGTTTATTACATGTAGGAAACCATTAGCTTTCACTATTATTATTTCTGCTGAACAATATACAACATTGCAATATAAAAGCTACAATGGTATGCACAGTGATGTAACATTGTAAAAATAATTACTATCAAGTTACTGACTTCTATGTTGCATGTCTCCTTGAATACAATTACAAGAAGACATGCACGAGAACACATTGTTTATTACATGTAGAACCATTAGCTTTCACTATTATTATTTCTGCTGAACAATATACAACATTGCTATATAAAAGCTACAATGGTATGCACAGTGATGTAACCTTGTAGATGTGATTTTTTTAATGCGTGCTAACTGATATTAGGTTTAAAGCTTGAATTTGCAATGATATTACGCTTACAACTCGCTTTTTCCGCTTACAACTGTCATGAGGTCAGCGCGTGATCAGTCTGACCTCATGACAAGCTGGCCAATGAGATGCAAGGAACGAAACGGCCATCTCTTTCCGTGGTTTTCATTGGTTCGAAGACTGGAGTTGTAAGCGTAATATCATTGAAAATTCAAGCTCTAAACCTAATATCAGCTAGCACGCATTAAAAAAAATCACATCTAAGTAAACCAGCCAGCCTAGTACTGTGAACAGATTTGAAAGCGACAGCAAGGAAACAATTAAAAAACCTCGAACACTCAGGTCTAATCTACGCGAAAGAACTTGTCCTGTGTACCAAAAAGTCGCTCATTTCCACCAATGATATGCATACATACTTTAGAGAAGCTGATGCAAACCAGGTTGAGATCAATGTAGGGCATTTGAGATACCAGGCAGTTACTTGCAATCAATACTTGTTCACTACACATAAAAACAATTGCACACCTGTAAATTTGTCTTAAAACAATTTTCTCAACATGGACATGAGAATGCATCAATTTAATGGATTTCCTTAATTTATTGTACGAATTCACTGTTAAACTAAAATGCATAGATTATGAATTCAAATGGCTCATTCTTGGCAATAACACAAGAACTGCAATGATAAAAAGTACATCAGATGTGTATTAATCAAGACCTGAAAAGAGTTAAAATTTCAGTATGGCAAACATGTTTTCCACAACAGACAACCCGTAATTTTGGAGGAATGGTTTTAGTTTTTGGTGAAATGTGTTTGAATGCGTAATATGATCCAAATTAACAAAGTTCACTCCTAAAAATTATCTGTAAGGTTCTCTGGTAACAGGATAAACTGTACCAAACCATTTCCTGCCTTTCTATCAATACAGCAATACTTTGACACAAATGCATGATCATACTAAATTACTCACAATAATTAATTACAATTATGAGACCTTTAATATGATTTATTCCATTTCTTCCAAACGTTTGATAATAACATTTCATTATTAGATTTCTCCACTTTATAATATTCAATGTACAAACAAAATTACACAAAGACGAATGAAATCCATTAAACACCAGTGATGACCTTTTACTCTCAATAGAAATTCTGGCCATTCAACAGAAGCAATCAATTGGTTCAGCATACCTCTCTCTTTCTTCCTCATAATAAGTGTCTATCTGTCTGCACCTCCCAGTAAATCTCCCCCTAACCCTGACCCCATTGCCCCCTGTCCCCACTGAAAGTGAACATCTCTAGAAACCAAGTTTCTCTTTTGCTATTACAAATTGTCTGTGTATTTCCTGTCTGGACACATGGAAGAGGCAACAGTTTCAAGTGTTCAAACTTCATTGGTTTGAGTGCAATCGCTTGACAACTATCAGTAGTGAGGCTAATTCCCACTTGTCTGAAGTAGAAAAGTAAGTTCACAGATGAATGTCTTGATAAGAATAGCTGTGTTTACAGAGCAAAGAAACAAGTAACAAACACAGAAATCTCTAAGCAGCACATACAACCATTGGTATAATATGGTTCAGGGATTCCAGCTATGAGGGGACATTGGGTGGCTCCACCTATATGTTGCACCTGAAAATGTGGCTTGCATCATCAAATCTATGATTCCTTTTTTGATTCTCCATCTTCATATCATTAACACTTATATCAGGTAACAAGTCTGATAAAAGCATATGCGAGACAGATATTAAATTTGTGCAGTGATGTTACTGTGCTTTACAATTGGAGAATGACGGATTATCCCCGTTTTTCTGCACGGAAATGTGAATACTAAAATGGCCTTAAAAAGTGATACAAATAAAAAGCAAAACTTTCTTGTGCAACCAAAAAACCTATTCAGAGCTGAACCCTACACAAAACCATCTGTCTGGGACTGACACAAGGAATACTGACTGACAAAATAAGTTTATATCCAGCTTTCAACATGAAAATAACTTTCAGCATGGTGAGACCAGATCTAATGTAGCAATGGGAAACGGACTGTACAGCACTGCAATATCTTCAACATGCCCTCTATATGATCATGTAGCTCACAATTGGATTTATATAGGACATCCTCTGCTTCATTCATTGAAATTAAGTTATCAATTATTACACTTGCAAAAGATTAGCAAAACTTCCAGCTTTTCATTCTTTTTTATCCAACAGATCACATAATTGTTTGAACCTTGAATCTTGAAGTGGAAAGAAAAGAAAGTTCACAATTCAAAGCAAGATGCTATCAACCTGCATGATACATACCCTTTTGATTCACCTAAAGACACTGTGACACTTCTGTGATGCAGGCAAACTCGCCACACAGCCACGCCACAAGAAAAGTGAGGGCAGCTTTCACTACTTCCACATGGGTCTCAAAACCCTCACATCTGGCCATCAGGCCCTTTACTGGATTGCCCACTAGAAACTGAGGACAAACATGGAAACAAACAGGCATGGGACACGTGTGCATCAACTCTGCTACCCAGGGAGCTTTCCAACACAATGCCTGCTCAAGTGCACTGATTTCTCAAACTGATCATGACTTCTTGACTAGGCAGAATCTTACATGGTTTACCTCCCCTGATCATCAGGGATTTAATGGTACATCACTCCAGCTGAAGATGGGGCAACTCAGCCACATACAAACACAACAGCTTTATTTGTTAATATTTGAGAATGATGACCATCCTTGATAGCAGTATGGGTTGATTCAAACAGCATTATTTTGTGCCATAAGGGTTTTATCATTAAAATTCACCAGATGTCAAATAACTAACCAGGTTCAAGCAGAGCTTAGCTGGGGAAAAACTATTACAACACAATACAGTAAAGTACAGTACAGTATTAAGTAAAATGACGGTACAAAGACAACAAAGCAATGAATCACATGAATTCAAATTACTGCACTACATTTCTAATTCCTTCAGCATTCTTCCTTGGCATTGTATTCTCAGAAAACAGACAATATAAATCATTTTAACTGATTTCCTACAGACATGAAGACAGGCTGCGTTTCAACTGACTTCATACAGACATGAAGACAGACTGCGTTTCAACTGACTTCATACAGACATGAAGACAGACTGCGTTTCAACTGACTTCATACAGACATGAAGACAGGCTGCGTTTCAACTGACTTCATTCAGACATGAAAACAGACTGCGTTTCAACTGACTTCATACAGACATGAAGACAGACTGCGTTTCAACTGACTTTATTCAGACATGAAAACAGACTGCGTTTCAACTGACTTCATACAGACATGAAGACAGACTGCGTTTCAACTGACTTCATACAGACATGAAGACAGGCTGCGTTTCAACTGACTTCATACAGACATGAAAACAGACTGCGTTTCAACTGACTTCATACAGACATGAAGACAGACTGCGTTTCAACTGACTTCATACAGACATGAAGACAGGCTGCGTTTCAACTGACTTCATTCAGACATGAAGACCGACTGCATATCTTCACAGGACATTTAACCAGTGATTTCCTTTCCCTGTATTTTCCCAGCCTGTCAGACAGTACATTCACCTCCAATAAGGTCTCTTCATTTGAACACAATCACACCTATTCCAGCAGGCACACTCGAGCTAAGAGACTGGTTGCACAATCTTGACCATGAGGTTTATCCAAAATGATGGGCAATTCAAGTTACTCTCAGAAAGCATAGCATCAAGTATGGTCATAATGCTCTGGAATCTACTTGAAAAGAAAATCCCCATTCTCTATGACCAGATGGACCACAGTCAGTTCTTAAAGAGGATATTCATCTTTGTCGGTCATTATAAAGAGGTGTGCTAATTTATGAAGAGAATGGTAGGTTTTTCTCCAATTAATGAACTTGGCTTGTTACAGAAGACAGAGTCCTCTGCATAATCAAACTGACTTTCGAATGTCTTGAAAGTACTTTTACAGCAAGATCTGACAGACTCTTGCCAACTTTGAAAGCAAAATCTTTCTCAGAGATCAAAGAGAGTCCAGACTGTCCTGAAAAGAATGTTCCCTTTCTGTAAGATCAGGCAAAACTCCTGTCTGCCATGAAATTAAAGTCATTTTTTGACAAGATCAGACAGACTCCCATCTGCTTTGAAATCAAAGTCTCCTCTCTGCAAGATCAGTCAGGCTCCTATCTGCCTTGAAATCAAAGTCTTCTCTCTGCAAGATCAGACAGACTCCCATCTGCTTTGAAATCAAAGTCTCCTTTCTGCAAGATCAGACTTCTGTCTACCTTGAAATCAAAATCTCCTCTCTGCAAGATTAGACAGACTCTTGCCTCTTCTTGCCAAGGACCTGCATAGGAACTGTGTCCACAGCATTCTGTCTGGCCATGGCTCCTTTCTTGGAGCCTGACTTGTGGTGCACCACAACAACATCGTTCTCTGCATCTCCTCCAGCACCCGCATCTTTCAACGGACTTCTATCTGAAGCAGCAGCAGCCTCTGTAACAGCTCCACCATTCTCATCCAGCAATGGCTGTCCCTCTCCACCCTTTGTCTCCTCCTCCTCCTCAAACACAGAGTCCAGTTTGGACCGGGGACTGTTTGGCTCTGATGAGACTTCATAATGAGTGTCACCCAAATCCACCGTCTGGGCTCGAACGGGGCGCAGTTTGGAAGTCTCACCCTCTCGCAACTCACACAGAGCAGACTGGTCATCGTTCCAGGAAGCGTGGCGCTGCAGGACAGGCTGGCAGGACTGCATGCGCTGCAGCATGTGGTTCTTCCTAGACTTGAGCCGCAGCTGGTTGATGATGACACGCTGAGGCTCCACCACCAGGTTTCGGTCATAGTTGGAATGAAGCAGCTGGGGGGAAGAATGAAAAATATTCATGATGAAATATGAAGACAACTGCCCTGATGTTATGTGTTCATCATTACTTCTGATCTTTGATGAGAATGTTGATTGATGATAATCAAAGATATGTGACTAATTCTTTTGTAAGAAAGGCTTCTTGACTGAAGTGAAAGGTGCATATAATTCCATGGTTGTGATGATAAGACTGTCATGATGATGATGATGATGACAATGATAACAACAATGATGACAAGAACAACAACAACAACACCAATAATGATGGCGGATCAATGCTGAAAGCACTGGTAGCACCTAATCATAAATGTTTAAGATGTGCTCATAACAATAATCTTTCTGGAAAATAAAGTGTGTGATGAACATGCAGTTGTCCTACGCTACTGTGGACAAGAAATAGTGACTAACATGAAGCTAATCATTCCATCATTGAACGAAACTGTCTTTGTCCATGAACACTCATTTCACATTTATGCTCCCTTAAGCAATAATTTATTTCCAAAGATTCCAACGAGCTATTCAGGGGAGAGCACTCACCATGCGACTGCTGCGCTGAGAAAGCAGCATGCTCCGCAGGCCTCGCGCGTCGATGGCACCCCTGTCACTGCTGGATGCTGTACGCTTGCGCCACCTGAACTTCGGGACTGAAGAAAGGAGAATGGAGTGTAAGGGGGTAATATAGGAAATGGACAAACTGAAATAAACATTTCTTTCACCTGGAGAATGGAGTGTAAGGGGATAATATAGGAAATGGACAAACTGAAACACAGATTTCTTTCACCTGGAGAATGGAGTGTAAGGGGATAATATAGGAAATGGACAAACTGAAATACAGATTTCTTTCACCTGGAGAATGGAGTGTAAGGGGATAATATAGGAAATGGACAAACTGAAATACAGATTTCTTTCACCTGGCAAGCTCATAACTGAGGAGTCCTACTCCACTCCGTGTTCCTCTCATTTTGAGTCTTTGCCTCCGTCTGTCTGTCTGTCTGTCTGTCTGCCTGCCTGCCTGCCTGCCTGCCTGCCTGCCTGCCTGCCTGCCTGCCTGCCTGCCTGCCTGTCTGTCTTTCTGTCTGTCTGTCTGTATGTCTGTGTGTTTGTCGGTCTGTCGATCTGTCTGTCTGTCTGTATGTCTGTGTGTTTGTCGGTTTGTCGGTCTGTCTGTCTGTCTGTCTGTCTGTCTGCCTGCCTGCCTGTCTGTCTGTCTGTCTGTCTGTCTGTCTGTCTGTCTGTCTGTCTGTCTGTCTGTCTGCCTGCCTGCCTGTGTGTCTGTCTGTCTGTCTGTCTGTCTGTATGTCTGTATGTCTGTGTGTTTGTCGGTCTGTCGATCTGCCTGTGTGTCTATCTGTCTGTCTGTCTGTCTGTCTGTCTGTCTGTCTGTCTGTCCGTCCGTCTGTCTGTCCGTCCGTCCGTCCGTCCGTCCGTCCGTCTGTCTGTCTGTCTGTCCGTCCGTCTGTCTGTCTGTCTATCTGTCTGTCTGTCTGTTTGTCTGTATGTCTGTGTGTTTGTCGGTCTGTCGGTCTGCCTGTGTGTCTATCTGTCTGTCAGTGTGTCTGTCTGTGTGTCTGTTAATGCATCTGCTCTGTATCTGTCTGTCTGTGTGTCTGTCTGTTAATGCATCTGTCTCTGTATCTGTCCGTCAATGTGTCTGTCTGTCAGTGCCTCTGTCTCTGTATCTGTCAGTCAGTGTGTCTGTCTGTCTTCATGTCTGTCCCTGTTTCTGTCTGTAAGTGTGTTTGTCAGTGTGTCTGTCTGTGTCTGTCAATGTTTGTCTGTCAGTGTGTCTGTCAGTGTGTCTGTCTGTCGGTGTATCTGTCCCTGTTTCTGTCTGTCAGTGTGACTGTCAGTGTGACTGTCAGTGTGTCTGTCAGTGTGTCTGTCAGTGTGTCCGTCTATCAGTGTATCTGTCTGTCAGTGTGTTTGTCTCTGTTTTTGTCTGTCAGTGTGTCTGTCTGTTAGTGCATCTCTCTCTGTTTTTGTTTGTCATTGTGTCGGTCTGGTAGTCAGTCAGTCTGTCTGTCTGTCTGTCAGTGTGTCTGTCTCTGTTTTTGTCTGTCAGTGTGTCTGTCAGTGTGTCTGTCTCTGTTTTTGTCTGTCACAGTGTCTGTCTGTCAGTCAGTCTGTCTGTCTGTCGATCAGTCTGTCTGTCTGTCAGTGTGACTGTCTGTAAGTGCATCTGTCTCTGTTTTTGTCTGTCATTGAGTCTGTCTGTCAGTGTGTCTGTCTCTGTTTTTGTCTGTCAGTGCATCTGTCTCTGTTTTTGACTGTCAGTGTGTCTATCTGTCAGTGTGTCTGTCTTTGTTTTTGTCTGTCGGTGTGTCTGTCTCTGTTTTTGTCTCTCCGTGTGTCTGTCTGTCGGTGTATCTGTCCCTGTTTCTGTCTGTCAGTGTGTTTGTCTGTCAGTGTGTTTGTCTGTCAGTGTGTCTGTCAGTGTGACTGTCAGTGTGTCTGTCAGTGTGTCCATCTATCAGTGTATCTGTCTGTCAGTGTGTCTGCCTGTTAGTGTGTTTTGTCTGCCAGTGCATCTGTCTCTGTTTCTGTCTGTCAGTGCATCAGTCTCTGTATCTGTCTGTCAGTGTGTTTGTCTGTCAGTGTGTTTGTCTGTCAGTGCATTTATCTGTCAGTGTATCTGTCTGTCGGTGCATCTCTCTCTGTATCTGTCTGTCAGTGCATCTCTCTCTGTATCTGTCTGTCAATGTCTGTCTGTCAGTGCATCTCTCTCTGTATCTGTCTGTCAATGTCTGTCTGTCAGTGCATCTGTCTCTGTATGTCTGTCCGTCTGTCCATCCACCTACCCGTCCATCTGTCTGTCCAAAAATGTGTCTGCCTGTCAGCCTTTAGGTCTAAAACTGTGAGTCTGCTAAACAAAGTTATAGATTTGAAATAATTATATGTCAATAATTGGGATAAAAGGAATTACACCACAATCTCTTGAGTTAAAGGGTGAACACCAATATGGAGAAATATACCTTAAATAATTTTACAACCCAACCTGCTCAGAGTTATTTTTCAAATTAGAATGGGTTATTCATCTGTTACTCACAGACACCGGATTCCCTACCTGTGTCCACATCTCTGGTGGGCAGACTGCGGGGCCTCCTTATGATGATTCCACCTGCCTCCTCTTCCTCCTCGTCCTCCTCTGTCCTGTCCACCAGTTCTTGAAGGCAGGTCTTTGTGTCAACAGAGGGCCTGCAGAGGAAGAAAACACAGAGCTGATTCCTGCAGATCTTGCACCCTCCCTGTTAGATGGATATGAGGCAATTATGAAGGCTTTTGTTATGAAAAAGGACAAAGCTAGATGTAAAAGATCAATGTTTTCTTGGTAGAGATGAAACTGTTATTCACACTGAACTGAAGAGAAGACATGGAGTCCTTGATTTTAAGAATGACATGCTCAGATCTGATGAGATGTGTTATGTTAATAACAAGAAATAACATCAGATACATTAGCCATGGGATATTGTAGTAGTTCAGGGGGGCTTATTTATTATGATAATTTGCAAATGTCATGTTTCCAAATCATCCAATCAGAATAGAACATAGATACACACAGAAGACATTCTTTACAAGTGAAGAACAAGTTTGATAAGTGTGGGATATCACAGCATGAGTATAACATGAAAAAGGAAAGTTAAACTTTCTCACAACCATATAAAGAAGCTCATGAAAATTAAATAATGATCATATTGCAAGTGTAAGACTCATGCAGTAAGTAGGTTAAAAAGATATTCATTGAAAGATAAGAAGAAAGCTCATGGTGTAAACATGTAAATATTGCTCCTACAAAAAGCATGTTTGCCAGGGACAGGCAGTTTTTGAAAACCAACAGAAAGGCATTCATCATGCATATTTCAGATGAAGCTGAAGTTTGCTGCTGAAAACACCATCAACAAGTCAACTTATTGTTATGAATGGAGTGTTACATCCCTCCACAATATACAGTAGTAGCACAACAATGCCAGAACCACAGAAAATTCACAGCATCACAGGAAACATCACACTAAAAAGTAAGTATGAACACACTAGAGATTAGAGTGGCAACAAATATGCACAAAAAAATCCATATACCAATATACATCAAATGCATTCAACAGCCCAGGACATCAAGAACACTAAAATTCACTGATTCCCAAGAAAGGAAATTACCACATCCAATAGTCTTGCTCAGGGAAAACAGGCTGGTCTCTGTGTAACAAATGTAATCAGGATGGATTGATGGTGTTTTACGGCCTACCAGCCTTTGAAGGCTATGTAAGGCCACTAAGCACAAAAATCACTAGAGCAGTTTAGAGTAAACGCAAATCAAGTCACGGTGTCCCTAGTCTTTTGCCTCTTACGAATCACGTAGGGAGACGCGGTGGGTCAACTCTTACCCCAAACCCACAGGGGGAATGTAATTAGGAAGATGGAAGCCGGGGTTGGACCATGTAAATGATGAAAACAAGGGGGGACTTGGATCCAACTGTTTTATTATACACAAGCTTTCAAAGCTCCGAGCCCCTTCATCCGGAGTGCGCCTCGTGTCGCAGCTAACCTCCTACTCTGCGCCTCGTGTCGCAGCTAACCTCCTACTCTGCGCCTCATGTCGCAGCTAACCTCCTACTCTGCGCCTCATGTCGCAGCTAACCTCCTACTCTGCGCCTCGTGTCACAGCTAACCTCCTACTCTGCGCCTTGTGTCGCAGCTAACCTCCTACTCTGCGCCTCGTGTTGCAGCTAACCTCCTACTCTGCACCTCGTGTCGCAGCTAACCTCCTATTCTGCACCTCGTGCCGCACTCTTGACAAAGGAGCACGGAGCTCTGAAACCTTGTGTATAATAAAACAGTTGGATCCAAGTCGCCCCTTGTTTTTAACAAATGTGATGACATCCTCAGTTTGAACCTGAACATGACTATCTCACTTATGAGAAAATCTTTGGATGAAGATGAAAAGAGACTTTAGAAGTTGGTTGCAGTAATAATACATACACAATAGTCACCACACAATTCATGACCAAATAATCTAGACTTACATTCCAGTGAAATGAAATGAAATTTAGTGAGCTATACAACTTAATTTTGATAAATATATTACAGAAACAGGAATAATGATAGTTGTTCATTTGGATAACTAGAATATCAAACACACACACACACACACACACACACACACACACACACACACACACACACACACACACACACACACACACCTCTGCCCAAACTGACAATGATGCAAGCAAAAATCTGTTGAGTCAACAAGTGTTACACATTCTCTAAGACAAAAATCTTTTCAGACCATCAGTCCAACAGTAGACACATTCCAGGGAGGGCTGAAGTGTTTTGTCACAAGCTTCGACACATTGTTAGGGTAGGAGTTCATTCCTCGGGGAAACAGCAAGAACAGCAAAGAAAAATGCCAAGTGGGCAGACAGAGATTGTGCAAAGTTTACTTACAATGCACCCTCACCAGGAACCTCTTTGGCTCCACACAGCCGGAGGTACTTGAAGTGCTCTCTGAAACACCCAGGCATCAGGTAATCAGTAACTATTCAATCTATAAACAACATATGAATTTCTCATCATGTAATAGACAGTAATGCCTGCAATATATTAAATGTAAACATTCAAATATAATTAGTTTTGCTATCTTTTATGCCACACTCCATTCTTTTTATAGAACATTTTACTTCTGCAGGTTTTGTCATTAATTAATAAATTCTAGGGCTGAACCAAATCTCTTTGTGCAACATTCTTCCATTTCTGTGAGTGGTCTCACTAACCCTCTAAAGTAAACATTTAAATCTTCAATTCATTGATATACATGTATATGCCAATGATTTTGGATAAAAATGAATTCTTGGGGGGGGGGGGGGGGGGGGGGGGGGAAAGGAAGGAGGAAGAACATATATCAAGCAATCCAATACAGAATATAGCCATGGCATCTAATGAGGGGTTTTAAGATTTTAAGAAATTTAAACTAATTTCTATGTTTTCCTGACATACTTACCAGAAGACAAACCGTGATATATGACCTTTTGACCTCGAAAAAAGAATTTGCATAATTCATACCCACGTGACTGTCTGCCCCGGCCAATCCGGTCGCTTAGACATAGGCAGGGGCGCCAGTCAAGGGGAGGTAACTCCCAAGACCACGATAGCCATGCCTATATAAGCGCCAGCAGACAGACACCAAGCCTCTTTGACACCGCCGAGAAAACTCGAGCAAATGCACAACGGGGAGGTGGGTGGGACAGTAATTTGTCTACTGGTAAGTATGTTAGGAAAACATAGAAATTAGTTTAAATTTCTTAAAGTTTTCCCACATACTGACCAGTAGACAAACCAGTGATAGATTGCCCAGCAATGGGTGGCGGGATGTGCATGAACACCAGAACAACAAAACAAGAAAACCACTCACCATCAAATACGAACAGCCGAACCCGCAACAACCAACTTGTTGATGCCAAAAGTGTCGTTGAGACGGCGAACTCGAACATCACGCAGGTAGTGCCGTGTGAAAACACAGTCACTGCGCCAGAAGGCCGCCCGCATAAGGTGAGCCAAAGAGACATTCCTGGCAAACGCTACAGAGGTGGCGACCTTGCGGAGTTCATGAGTCCTAGAGGCACCAGCAGGAGGGTCAAGCAACGCATACTTGTACGCATCCGTGATTAAAACGCGGATCCAGCAAGCAATGGACGTCTTCGACACCTCGGCCTGACTACGTGAAAGGGGCAGAAACAGTCTCCGTTTCCGAAGACGACGGGACTGAGTTCGAGCCAGGTAACATTTGAGTGCACGCACCGGACAAATCACAGAGTCAGCAGAGCCAGGATCGAGAATAGAAGAGAGCCCCTTAATCTCGATGCTCTGACAGTCAGAAAGAGAATCCTGATTCTTACAGCGGAATTCCGGCAGAAAAGACAGAATACACGACTCGTCTTCACCGGTGAATTCAATATCCGCAGGCAAACCGCTCAGAGCATGGATCTCCCCGATCCGACGCGCACAAGCGAGCATCACCAAAAACACCGTCTTCTGAGTAAGACGCTTGAACGAACAAGTATCAATGGGTTCGAACTCCGAACCAGAAAGAAAACGCAAAATGAGAAAAACATCCCACAAAGGAGGAGAGATCTGCCGACGTGGGAACTCATTCCGAATACCATCCAACACCTGCTTGACGGTAGGATCGGTAGACAGGAAGGAAACGTCAACACCACGAGCAGCCTTGATGGTATTCGTAACCGCCGACCGATAATTGCAGAGAGAGGCATAAGAAAGAGAACGAGTGCGGAACAAGTGCGAAACAAAATCAGCAAAAAGACTTGCAGAAGGACGCAGTGGATCAACTGGACGACGACGCGCCTGACAAAACCGCACCCAAACAGCCCACTTTGCATTGTAATTGCGAGAAGTGCTCTCCCGCCTATGCCGGAGAGCAAGAGAAACCGACTCGCGGGAGATACCCCGTCGCTCCAACCCGTGAGCGATCGTCGCCATCCGATCAGTCGCATCAAACTCGAGGGAGGAGTGTGGACGCACGACCGGGACCGCACCGAAAACCACGCCACTGGCGCCAGGAGAGCCCGAGTGAATACGAAGATCCCCTGGACCACCCGCGAGTTCGTCAAGAGCGACAGACCCGCACACAACAGGAACAGTGAACTGAGGGGATAAAGAAGGCATAAGACAAATACCCCTGGGACAGTCGCATGCGCGCGTAGGAGAGCTGAGAACAACCCCCGTAGGAGAGGGTGGCACAACTCCCTCCCCCAAGTGAACCCCAAACCCCTGCTTGGGTTGAGACCCTCCCGAACCACCCCCAGCATAGCCCTGTCTGCGCGGATGGCGCTGAGACAAGGGCCACGACGGAGGCAGCGAGAGGGCACTACTGAAAGGACACCACACAAAGTAGCTCGAGTAATCCACGCACGAAGTATCCACGTGCGAGCGAAACGCGACAGCAGTTTCGAAAAAGTTCAAAGAGGTTTTGGTGGCTGTCTGCTGGCGCTTATATAGGCATGGCTATCGTGGTATTGGGAGTGACCTCCCCTTGACTGGCGCTCCTGCCTATGTCTAAGCGATCGGATTGGCCGGGGCAGACAGTCACGTGGGTATGAATTATGCAAATTCTTTTTTCGAGGTCAAAAGGTCATATATCACGGTTTGTCTACTGGTCAGTATGAAGGGAAAACCTACCAATTTTCATATCTATGGACTAATAAGAAACACAGGCAACAACGCAGGCATCTCACTTGAGCATGATTTTCTCATAAAAGGCTTTCAGCTCGAAGTCTGCTCTTTCAGGGTTGCTCTGGAGAAATTTCTTCAAGTATCGGTTGTCAAAGTGGTCAATCAGCTCCTGCAAACAAAGGAAAAGATGCACATCTGCTAAAGTTTGCTTCTAGACTGGTCACAGAGATCTATCTCATGTAAACTAAGCCAGCTTTCATATCCTGATACTCCTTACCACTCAATGTTCATACAAATGGAGCAACTGCTCATAAGGAGGGCATCAAGCTTCTCCATCCCTGTTATTCTTGAAAAATGGTAATATTTGATAAAATCATTACCATCAGAATGTAAAACACTTTATACAATTACTGAAAGAACCCACATCTCCCACCTCCACCCCCTTACCTCCGAGATTATGAAGCCATCTGATAAATGCGACTTATGATTCTGTAAACTACAAATCGCAAACAATTTATAATTTATCAAAATCTTAATGCAATGCACTGAAAAGGTAAAGGTATAGCTATGGATGTAGTTTAACATAGCAACATATCACCCATGTCTGGGTCTAAAATGCTTATCTCTACCCCCTGATCACAGGGCTGCTGGATAGTCCTTCACTGGCACTTGATGGCAAACACAGTAACAGATGGATAAGATGCACAGTCAAGTACCAGCAGCAACTCCACTCCCTGGGGATACTCCAACCCATTGCTGACTCACAGCTGCATACAGGGGTTGATGGCATTACAGTGACCCATTGCTGACTCACAGCTGCATACAGGGGTTGATGGCATTACAGTGACCCATTGCTGACTCACAGCTGCATACAAGGGTTGATGGCATTACAGTGACCCATTGCTGACTCACAGCTGCATACAAGGGTTGATGGCATTACAGTGACCCATTGCTGACTCACAGCTGCATACAAGGGTTGATGGCATTACAGTGACCCATTGCTGACTCACAGTTGCATACAAGAGTTGATGGCATTACAGTGACCCATTGCTGACTCACAGCTGCATACAGGGGATGATGGCATTACAGTGACCCATTGCTGACTCACAGCTGCATACAAGGGTTGATGGCATTACAGTGACCCATTGCTGACTCACAGCTGCATACAAGGGTTGATGGCATTACAGTGACCCATTGCTGACTCACAGCTGCATACAAGGGTTGATGGCATTACAGTGACCCATTGCTGACTCACAGCTGCATACAAGGGTTGATGGCATTACAGTGACCCATTGCTGACTCACAGCTGCATACAAGGGTTGATGGCATTACAGTGACCCATTGCTGACTCACAGCTGCATACAAGGGTTGATGGCATTACAGTGACCCATTGCTGACTCACAGCTGCATACAAGGGTTGATGGCATTACAGTGACCCATTGCTGACTCACAGATACCCATTTTTATTCCTGGGTGGGGTTCAAAAAGCAATGTGAATTAAGCATCTTGCTCAAACATGCAACTCCAGCGTTGACAGCCACACCCACCAGATGCAAGCATCTGCAGACCAAGCCCACTAGCCACTCGGCCACAGAGCCTCACTTACAGCTCTAAGTATTGTCATATTGTGATGCAGAATATAGCAGTAAAATCATTTGTCTGCACAGAACAATACACAGTTTCACACTTTTGACAGAATATGGTGCAACAGAATTAAAAGAAAATACATATCAAGGCAGTTAAAAAAAGAAAACTTGCTACTTCAATACAATAGCTGCCAACTTCCACATGCAATCAGTGTTCCAGTACTCCAAAACAAACTGACTGTGATATCAGTTCTGCCTCTATACTCACCTTGAAGTGATTTTTGCCAGTAACACCTATAATCTCTTCCACACCAGCCATCATGTGATCACAGACCTGTAGAAAACAATAATGCAACATATGATTGGAATGCAAAACTTCACATATACCTGCAGATAAAATTTGCATTAAAAGAGAAGAAAAGACCAGAATATGTGAGATCAGCATGTACTTTTTTCTTTCATCTGCTATAAAATTCTCTCCAAACCACTCCCAAATGCATGGGTTTACACAAAGTTAAGTTTACCGACATCAATTTCTTTAAGTCTGCATGTATAAAGGTATTCTTCACAAAGTAAACTATACCAACATCAATTTCTACAAGCAAACATGTATATAAGTACTTTACACAAGGTTAAGTTTATGGACATTAATTTCTATAATCCAGCATGTATAAATTAGCTACTATTCACAAAATAAAGTTTTCTGACATAAATTACTTTAAGTCAGCATGTGTAAATGCACTTTTCAGACCAAAAGACAAGAATATTTGATGGCATTCCAGATCAAAAGCTGTTTTGTTCATTTACTTTCCATGACCAATTCAAAATTTGCAGAATCATTCATTCATTGGTGAGGGCCTTGATAAACAGACAAGATCATTTGGATGTCTGCTATGACTCTGCACTGCCGCAGTCCTGTCTACATACATGATCTGTGAGTTCCTTGTACATTGTTGGATCTTTCTCTGGGGCCAGCGTGATTCTGAAGAACTTGACAAGAGGTTTGATGGAGATGCCCTGAAACAGCATTTGCAGATCTTCCATTGCAGCAAACTGGCAAAAATATACATATACATATCTGTATATATATACTCCATTAGAGTTGCTGGTTAGTACAAGAAGTTCACTTTCACTAACACATTCAAAGATGATTGCTTTTCAAAATAAAATATTTATATTTAAAAAATCAATACAGTGCCTTTCCTTGTTCAATCAAAATACTTTTCTTTGAGAGAGGATAATGATATTGCTGTGCAAAACTTTATGGGCACATTATTCAACAAAGCAGTCATATGTTTAAAATTTCATTTGAGCACAGCAGCCCTAATTTTTCACATCATCTAAAGTATTTTCAATGTTGAATGGCTTGATATACAAACAGGTTGGATAAGCTTGTTAAGAGCAAACCATTTTGCAGTCTTTTCTATTTTAAATATTTTATTGAAGACTTTCTCAATGCATCAATTCTACACGCTTACATGTAAAATGGAAAAATAAAAACCAACAAAGAGTGGATGGGGAGAGGGTGGTGAGGGGGCGGGAGGGAGATAGAAGTGGATGGGGAGAGGGCGGTGAGGGGGTGGGAGGGAGATAGAAGTGGAAGAGAGGGCGGTGAGGGGGTGGGAGGGAGATAGAAGTGGATGGGGAGAGGGCGGTGAGGGGGTGGGAGGGAGATAGAAGTGGAAGAGAGGGCGGTGAGGGGGTGGGAGGGAGATAAAAGTGGAAGAGAGGGCGGTGAGGGGGCGGGAGGGAGATAGAAGTGGATGAGGAGAGGGCGGTGGGGGGGTGGGTGGGAGATAGAAGTGGAAGAGAGGGCGGTGAGGGGGTGGGAGGGAGATAGAAGTGGATGAGGAGAGGGCGGTGAGGGGGTGGGAGGGAGATAGAAGTGGAAGAGAGGGTGGTGAGGGGGTGGGAGGGAGATAGAAGTGGATGAGGAGAGGGCGGTGAGGGGGTGGGAGGGAGATAGAAGTGGAAGAGAGGGCGGTGAGGGGGTGGGAGGGAGATAGAAGTGGATGAGGAGAGGGCGGTGAGGGGGTGGGAGGGAGATAGAAGTGGAAGAGAGGGTGGTGAGGGGGCGGGAGGGAGATAGAAGTGGATGGGGAGAGGGTGGTGAGGGGGTGGGAGGGAGATAGAAGTGGAAGAGAGGGCGGTGAGGGGGTGGGAGGGAGATAGAAGTGGATGGGGAGAGGGCGGTGAGGGGGTGGGAGGGAGATAGAAGTGGAAGAGAGGGCGGTGAGGGGGTGGGAGGGAGATAGAAGTGGATGGGGAGAGGGCGGTGAGGGGGTGGGAGGGAGATAGAAGTGGATGGGGAGAGGGCGGTGAGGGGGTGGGAGGGAGATAGAAGTGGATTGGGAGAGGGCGGTGAGGGGGTGGGAGGGAGATAGAAGTGGAAGAGAGGGCGGTGAGGGGGTGGGAGGGAGATAGAAGTGGATGGGGAGAGGGCGGTGAGGGGGTGGGAGGGAGATAGAAGTGGATGGGGAGAGGGCGGTGAGGGGGTGGGAGGGAGATAGAAGTGGATGGGGAGAGGGCGGTGAGGGGGTGGGAGGGAGATAGAAGTGGATGAGGAGAGGGCGGTGAGGGGGTGGGAGGGAGATAGAAGTGGAAGAGAAGTCGGAGAGGGGGTGGGAGGGAGATAGAAGTGGATGGGGAGAGGGCGGTGAGGGGGTGGGAGGGAGATAGAAGTGGAAGAGAGGGCGGTGAGGGGGTGGGAGGGAGATAGAAGTGGAAGAGAGGGCGGTGAGGGGGTGGGAGGGAGATAGAAGTGGATGGGGAGAGGGCGGTGAGGGGGTGGGAGGGAGATAGAAGTGGAAGAGGGGGTGGTGAGGGGGTGGGAGGGAGATAGAAGTGGAAGAGAGGGCGGTGAGGGGGTGGGAGGGAGATAGAAGTGGAAGAGAGGGCAGTGAGGGGGTGGGAGGGAGATAGAAGTGGATGGGGAGAGGGCGGTGAGGGGGTGGGAGGGAGATAGAAGTGGAAGAGGGGGTGGTGAGGGGGTGGGAGGGAGATAGAAGTGGATGGGGAGAGGGCGGTGAGGGGGTGGGAGGGAGATAGAAGTGGAAGAGAGGGCGGTGAGGGGGCGGGAGGGAGATAGAAGTGGAAGAGAGGGCGGTGAGGGGGTGGGAGGGAGATAGAAGTGGAAGAGAGGGCGGTGAGGGGGTGGGAGGGAGATAGAAGTGGATGGGGAGAGGGCGGTGAGGGGGTGGGAGGGAGATAGAAGTGGAAGAGAGGGCGGTGAGGGGGTGGGAGGGAGATAGAAGTGGAAGAGAGGGCGGTGAGGGGGTGGGAGGGAGATAGAAGTGGATGGGGAGAGGGCGGTGAGGGGGTGGGAGGGAGATAGAAGTGGAAGAGAGGGCAGTGAGGGGGTGGGAGGGAGATAGAAGTGGATGGGGAGAGGGCGGTGAGGGGGTGGGAGGGAGATAGAAGTGGAAGAGAGGGCGGTGAGGGGGTGGGAGGGAGATAGAAGTAGAAGAGAGGGCGGTGAGGGGGTGGGAGGGAGATAGAAGTGGAAGAGAGGGCGGTGAGGGGGTGGGAGGGAGATAGAAGTGGATGGGGAGAGGGCGGTGAGGGGGTGGGAGGGAGATAGAAGTGGAAGAGAGGGCGGTGAGGGGGTGGGAGGGAGATAGAAGTGGAAGAGAGGGCCGGGAAGGGGTGGGAGGGAGATAGAAGTGGAAGAGAGGGCGGGGAAGGGGTGGGAGGGAGATAGAAGTAGAAGAGAGGGCGGTGAGGGGGTGGGAGGGAGATAGAAGTGGATGGGGAGAGGGCAGTGAGGGGGTGGGAGGGAGATAGAAGTGGAAGAGAGGGCGGTGAGGGGGTGGGAGGGAGATAGAAGTGGAAGAGAGGGCGGTGAGGGGGTGGGAGGGAGATAGAAGTGGATGGGGAGAGGGCAGTGAGGGGGTGGGATGGAGATAGAAGTGGAAGAGAGGGCGGTGAGGGGGTGGGAGGGAGATAGAAGTGGAAGAGAGGGCGGTGAGGGGGTGGGAGGGAGATAGAAGTGGAAGAGGGGGTGGTGAGGGGGTGGGAGGGAGATAGAAGTGGAAGAGAGGGCGGTGTGGGGGTGGTAGGGAGATAGAAGTGGAAGAGAGGGTGGTGAGGGGGTGGGAGGGAGATAGAAGTGGAAGAGGGGGTGGCGAGGGGGTGGGAGGGAGATAGAAGTGGAAGAGGGGGTGGTGAGGGGGTGGGAGGGAGATAGAAGTGGAAGAGAGGGCGGTGAGGGGGTGGGAGGGAGATAGAAGTGGAAGAGAGGGCGGTGAGGGGGTGGGAGGGAGATAGAAGTGGAAGAGAGGGTGGTGAGGGGGTGGGAGGGAGATAGAAGTGGAAGAGAGGGCGGTGAGGGGGTGGGAGGGAGATAGAAGTGGAAGAGGGGGTGATGAGGGGGTGGGAGGGAGACAGAAGTGGAAGAGAGGGCGGTGAGGGGGTGGGAGGGAGATAGAAGTGGAAGAGAGGGCGGTGAGGGGGTGGGAGGGAGATAGAAGTGGAAGAGGGGCTGGGAACAGTGAATTAAAATCATTTTGTAAACAAGTCATCACACTACTTGTGGCAAACATTCATACAAAAAGTTTTAAGTTTTTACAACCATAGAGAAAAAACAAATGAAAAAAATCAAACCAACAAAACAAAAACAAACAAACCTTGACTAAAATGAAGTAAACAAACAACCATCAAAGAAAAGAAACCCTCCCCAAACATGTAAGAGAAGCTTCAAAGCCCTCCAGTCACTAGAGCACCCACCTGAACAAAGACCGTAAACATGATGACAACCAGAGTGGCAGTGACAAACATTTTCTTCTGAGGAACTTCGCTCTCCTCCAGCAGTGCCACCAGGGAGAAACAGACAGCTCCACGAAGCCCTCCGTAGGCCTGTAGTCATGACAACAATGACAACAATAAAGGCTGCCATCAACCCCAATGTCACAAAAGCATACCAGTCTTTTTGCCATGTGTGAAATGCACTGCCCATTACAGAAATGGATGCATATGTGGAGGTCATATAAGTAGCAGTTTTTATTTGATCAACTTTAAATTTCAGGTAAAAGCTGAAATTAAAACCATCCACAAATGGAGGAGTCAATAGTGTAGCATAGAATAATGACTTTCAACAGTTGTATTCATCTTGTGGAAATACTGACAAAATCAAAAGCAAGAGTCAACTGTGTCCGTTTTTCATACCAAAAAGTCAAGCTTGAGAACTCTAAGATCTTCAGCAACAGAAATAAATAAAATAATCAACAATATTCCTTGTATATTGTAGTATTGATGGTTACTGCCCTCTATCATTTCATCATCATCATCAACAATTGAAGTAAAATTATGGCATTCAATCAGCTTTCAAAACAGTGACAGAAAAGTTTACAGTCAAAGATCATATTGTCTTGTAGTTATCACAAGACCAAATATGAATATTAGAAGGTTCCCTATGACATCAGCAATAATTATGAACAGCACCTGGTCAATAACAGAATATGAAGGTAAAATGGTAACTTACAATCATAAACTGTTCATCATATCCAATCTTCCTCACTCGGTAGTGATCAAAGCGGTTGATGAGGAAGGACAACAGGAAGGTTACTGGAAACAAGAATCAAGACATCAGCAAACATAACACTCTGCCCTCATTTTAAGGAGTGAATGCTGTGAAATATCTTAAAATAAAATTTCTTACATCCTTTATCAGGATAATGACAGATAATGAGTGATGAAAACTACACATCAATAAAGATGACAACCAAAACAAAAGCATAACTTCAGACTGGATTTTTAAGGAAGAGGACTTACTGATGAAGTGGTACAGGAGGATGAGGAAGAGGGTTCACTCATGAAGCCGAACAGGAAAATGAGAAAAATGACTGAGTGATAAAGTGGTACAGGAGGATGAGAAAGAGGGCTTACTGATGAAGCGGTACAGGAGGATGAGGAAGAGGGCTTACTCATGAAGCGGTACAGGAGGATGAGGAAGACTTACTGATGAAGCGGCATAAGATAATGAGGAAGACGATTTACTTATGAAGCGGTGAACCGGTACAGGAGGATGAGGAAGAGGACTTACTGATAAAGCGGAACAGGAAAATGAGGAAAATGACTGAGTGATGAAGTGGTACAGGAGGATGAGGAAGAGGGCTTACTGATAAAGTGGAACAGGAGGATGAGGAAGAGGGTTCACTCATGAAGCCGAACAGGAAAATGAGAAAAATGACTGAGTGATAAAGTGGTACAGGAGGATGAGAAAGAGGGCTTACTGATGAAGCGGTACAGGAGGATGAGGAAGAGGGCTTACTCATGAAGCGGTACAGGAGGATGAGGAAGACTTACTGATGAAGCGGCATAAGATAATGAGGAAGACGATTTACTTATGAAGCGGTGAACCGGTACAGGAGGATGAGGAAGAGGACTTACTGATAAAGCGGAACAGGAAAATGAGGAAAATGACTGAGTGATGAAGTGGTACAGGAGGATGAGGAAGAGGGCTTACTCATGAAGTGGAACAGGAAAATGAGAAAAATGACTGAGTGATGAAGCTGTACAGGAGGATGAGGAAGAGGACTTACTGATGAAGTGGTACAGAGGGATGAGGAAGAAGACTTACTTATGAAGCAGCATTAGAGAACAAGGAAGAGGATTTACTTATGAAGTGGTGAACTGGTACAGAAGGATGAGGAAGAGGACTCACTGATGAAGTGGTACAGGAGGATGAGGAAGAAAACTTACTCTGAAGCAGTACAGGAGGAGGAGAAAGAGGACTTACTCATGAAGCGATACAGGAGGATGAGGAAGAGGGCTTACTCATGAAGCGGTACAGGAGGATGAGGAAGAGGGCTTACTCATGAAGTGGTACAGGAGGATGAGGAAGAGGGCTTACTCATGAAGCGGTACAGGAGGATGAGGAAGAGGACTTACTCATGAAGCGGTACAGGAGGATGAGGAAGAGGACTTACTCATGAAGCGGTACAGGAGGATGAGGAAGAGGACTTACTCATGAAGCGGTACAGGAGGATGAGGAAGAGGACTTACTCATGAAGCTGTTAAGGAGGATGAAGAAGAGGACTTATTCATGAAGTGGTGCAGGAGGATGAGGAAGAGGGCTTACTCATGAAGTGGTGCAGGAGGATGAGGAAGAGGGCTTACTCATGAAGTGGTACAGGAGGATGAGGAAGAGGACTTACTCATGAAGCGGTACAGGAGGATGAGGAAGAGGGCTTACTCATGAAGCGGTACAGGAGGATGAGGAAGAGGACTTACTCATGAAGTGGTACAGGAGGATGAGGAAGAGGGCTTACTCATGAAGTGGTGCAGGAGGATGAGGAAGAGGGCTTACTCATGAAGTGGTGCAGGAGGATGAGGAAGAGGGCTTACTCATGAAGCAGTACAGGAGGATGAAGAAGAGGATTTACTCATGAAGTGGTACAGGAGGATGAAGAAGAGGACTTATTCATGAAGTGGTACAGGAGGATGAGGAAGAGGGCTTACTCATGAAGTGGTGCAGGAGGATGAGGAAGAGGGCTTACTCATGAAGCAGTACAGGAGGATGAGGAAGAGGGCTTACTCATGAAGTGGTGCAGGAGGATGAGGAAGAGGGCTTACTCATGAAGTGGTACAGGAGGATGAAGAAGAGGACTTATTCATGAAGTGGTACAGGAGGATGAAGAAGAGGATTTACTCATGAAGTGGTGCAGGAGGATGAGGAAAAGGGCTTACTCATGAAGTGGTGCAGGAGGATGAGGAAAAGGGCTTACTCATGAAGTGGTGCAGGAGGATGAGGAAGAGGGCTTACTCATGAAGTGGTGCAGGAGGATGAGGAAGAGGGCTTACTCATGAAGTGGTGCAGGAGGATGAGGAAGAGGACTTACTCATGAAGTGGTGCAGGAGGATGAGGAAAAGGGCTTACTCATGAAGTGGTGCAGGAGGATGAAGAAGAGGACTTATTCATGAAGTGGTACAGGAGGATGAGGAAGAGGATTTACTCATGAAGCTGTTCAGGAGGATGAATAAGAGGACTTATTCATGAAGTGGTGCAGGAGGATGAGGAAGAGGGCTTACTCATGAAGTGGTGCAGGAGGATGAGGAAGAGGGCTTACTCATGAAGCAGTACAGGAGGATGAGGAAGAGAATTTACTCATGAAGCTGTTAAGGAGGATGAAGAAGAGGACTTATTCATGAAGTGGTACAGGAGGATGAGGAAGAGGGCTTACTCATGAAGTGGTGCAGGAGGATGAGGAAGAGGGCTTACTGACAAAGCAGTACAAGAGGATGAGGAAGAGGGCTTACTCATGAAGCGGTACAGGAGGATGAGGAAGAGGGCTTACTCATGAAGTGGTACAGGAGGATGAGGATCAAGACTTACTGACGAAGCAGTACAAGAGGATGAGGAAGAGGGCTTACTCATGAAGCGGTACAGGAGGATGAGGAAGAGGGCTCTCTGATGAAGTGGTACAGGAGGATGAGGAAGAGGACTTACTCACGAAGCAGTACAGAAGGATGAGGAAGAGGACTGGAAAAATGAAGCGGTACAGGAGGATGAGGAAGAGAACTTACTCATGAAGCGGTACAGGAGGATGAGGAAGAGGACTGGAAAAATGAAGCGGTACAGGAGGATGAGGAAGAGGGCTTACTCATGAAGTGGTACAGGAGGATGAGGAAGAGGGCTTACTCATGAAGCGGTACAGGAGGATGAGGAAGAGGACTTACTCATGAAGCGGTACAGGAGGATGAGGAAGAGGACTTACTCATGAAGCGGTACAGGAGGATGAGGAAGAGGACTTACTCATGAAGCGGTACAGGAGGATGAGGAAGAGGACTTACTCATGAAGCGGTACAGGAGGATGAGGAAGAGGACTTACTCATGAAGCGGTACAGGAGGATGAGGAAGAGGACTTACTCATGAAGCGGTACAGGAGGATGAGGAAGAGGGCTTACTCATGAAGCGGTACAGGAGGATGAGAAAGAAGACTTACTCATGAAGCGGTACAGGAGGATGAGGAAGAGGACTTACTCATGAAGCGGTACAGGAGGATGAGAAGAGGACTTACTCATGAAGCGGTACAGGAGGATGAGAAAGAAGACTTACTCATGAAGCGGTACAGGAGGATGAGGAAGAGGGCTTACTCATGAAGCGATACAGGAGGATGAGAAAGAGGACTTACTCATGAAGTGGTACAGGAGGATGAGGAAGAAGACTTACTCATGAAGCGGTACAGGAGGATGAGGAAGAGGGTCCAAAGAATAAATCCAGTGTGCCAGATGTGCTCCTGTCCCACCAGAGACAGACCCAGGAACAGGAAGATGATGATTTCACAGGTGGAACTGTTTAGACATGCAACATTCCATCAGCTGTGGATTCCAATGCATGGATACCTCATATCGGACTGTACTAACTTTTTTCAACACATTAATCTTGCCTGTGAATATGCATGTAACAATGGCAAAATTGTCAAGGTTATATATTCCAATTCGTCTGCATGACCTTTCATAATAATGTTATTATCATCACCATCCTCATCATTATCATCATCATCAATATTGGCAGGAATTCATAATAAGTTTCTCATTAAAGATCACAGTAATGATTCATGAAAGCTAATGTAAGTATATTATTATTTGACATGACGAGCCCTCCCAATGCAAGTCTCTGAAGGAACTTTAGCTAAAACATACAAGGGTGGAGTAATGTTTTGCACATACCTGATGACCTTAGTGAAATACTTGATAGTGGTTCTTGATTTGGGGCTGATGTTATGAAAAGCATACTGTACTTGGGTCAGTCCACAGGCAATGATGCTGAAAGCAAGCAATGCACCACTGCAGTCAAACATAAATGGAGGCTTGGTACTCATGGGAAAATGACGAAGATGCAATGAAACAATACTCATGGGGTTTGTTTTTTTAAATAGTTTTTTCACGCAAGATGTGATGGGCAGTGGTTTAAGAGAAAAACTAAAAAGTTACATCACTGTCTGCATCATCTCTGGAGAAAGTAATGGCATAGATTAATCAAACTAACGAAAGGAATTGAACAGTCACATGAAGCTCTGCCAATCAGATATCAAAGGATGATCAGACCACTATTCTTTTGAAGACACTTTTATCCTCTCCTGTGTGAAAGAACAGCCTAGATATATTTTTCACAATGTTCAAACTTGCCATGTGATTTTTGGATCTGGGGAGCAGAAAATTTCATGGAGCATTCAATATATAACGACTCTACCACAATCTCATGGACAGGTGACAATAATCATGATTGATGATGTAAAGCAATCATAAAGTATGTTTGTTTATTGTTTTGGGGGTGAGAGGTGTGCAAGTACAACAACACAAAGTGGGGGAATCAAAACTGTGTGTTTTCCCTCCAATTACCAGTAGACAAACCAGTGATATACGACCTTCTGACCTCGAAAAAGGAAATTGCAAATTTCATACCCACACGTGCCTGCCTGCAACGGCCAATCTGATTGGTCGAGACATGGCGCTAGGGACGCCGCGAGCAAAGGGAGGTAACTCCCAGTGCGCCGCGTCACCACTCGCCAGGTATAAATAGCGCAGACAGAGCACGTTCCATCTCTTTGACTTTTTTCGCTGGCACTGGAGTACATGTGCTAGGGATTACCTCGGGTCACTTGTGTGATTTAAGGAGTTGCCGTTCCTTCGCTGGAGCTTGAGGGAAGTACTGCGGCGTGCCGCTGGTTTGGCATCTGTTGGCGCTTGTTGTGTTTACGTTTGAATTGTTCGCCTGGTAAATTTGAGCGCTCGCCCCGCTGTTCTGTTGAGTTGGCGTGTCGTTGCTTTATCAGGCTAGGTCGGCTTGCTCGCGTGTTCGCTACTTTGCTTGCCGTCACGTTCATTTTGTGTAGTGGTGGGTGTTCGCTCTTTCGGCGTCGGTGTTTTCTCTACGAAAACACCGGGCGCCTGTCATGGCGGATATTCCCCACGTGGGTCGTGAGCGAGACAATGGAGTCGACACTGCTGGGGCAGCAAGGTCGGGGGCGGGGGAGGGAGTACGCGCTTATTACGAACGCGTGCTCCTACTCGTCTTTCTGCCTCGTCGTCCATGCGTAGGTCGGCTTCGTGTTTGTTCGCCTGGTAAATTGAGTGCTCGCCCCGCTGTTCTAAACTGTTGAGTTGGCGTGTCGTTGCTTATCAGGCTTGCGTCGACTGGCTTAGTGTTTGTTGCTTTGCTGGTCAGCGCATTCGCTTTGTGGCTGTGTGTCCGACCTGTCTCGGCGTCGGTGTTTATACACCGTGTGCCTGCATAGCGGAACTTCCCCACGCGGTTCGTGTGCGGGACAGTCACAATGGAGTCGACATGACGTGGGTAGCGAGGTCAGGGGCTGAGGCAGTGAGGGGAGTACACGCTCACTACGACCGCGTGCTCTCTACTCGTCGTCTGCTCCGTCGTCTACACGTCGGTATGCTTTGTGTGCGGCCGGGTCTTTGCCTGTGCGGCAGGTATAGCGGCGGACGTTCTAGTTCGCACACTGCTGTTGCGTTTTCTGTCATTGTTCGCTTTTAGCTTATGACGTCGGTGGCGTTGCTACCGGATTCGTTTTTGGCTCCCTGTACAACGCTGTTTCGTGTGCGAGGAATGGCGTTTTCTCTGTGGTGACAGCGAATTTGGGAATGGAGGTGTTCTCGAGTCTGACGAACGCATGCTCTGCTTGCACTCCTGCTTTGTTCCATGCATCGGTAGGGTGATTAACTGCGTGCCGCTGGGTGTCAGTGTGAACGCTTGTGTGTGCGTTTGGGTATTGGGCGCTTGCACGTTGGGGGGAGGAAGGAATTCTCGCTCATTATGAGTAGTGTTTCTGCTTTCATTTCTTCTCTTGCGTTCACATGTCGGTGTTTGGCGTGCTTCCGCGGCGTTTCCTGTTTTGCATAGGTGGCGCTGTGGAGTTCGGTCTTCGCACGTTTTTGTTGTTAATGCCCACCACGCGGTCTGCTTAGACGGTAGACTCTGTGCCTGGACCTGCAGTTGCACTCTCTGCTGGTGCGGTAGGGGTGGGGTGGGGTTTCTAGCCCGCCCCCTCCCCTGTCCCGAGCATTTGGGAGAGGCGTTTGCTGTCTTCTCCTCTTCTGTTTCTTGCGGCGGGTCAGACCGCGGTTGTGTTTTGCTTTCAGCACTTCGCACCACGTGTCCGGGATGTCGGGCCTGCTGGGCAGGTGGACTGCCTTGCCCAGTGTTCCGGTTCAGCTCTGCACACCATGTGTCGGCTGATCGGATCAGCCTGGTCAGGCTGGGACCTGCCTTGCCCGGATTTGTGTTTCCTGTCCTCTGCTCCTGGACTGGTGTGCGTGCCATTCGGCTTGGCTGGAACGTTTCTTCAGCTGTGCCCTGTTTCCGCGCCCTCGGAGGGTGCTGCACTGCGGCACTCTGACGACAGGCGTTCCCGCTCTCCCCACAGGTCGAGCTCAAGCGGGTACGTATTGGGGCCACGGCGGAGCGTTGATCCCGGCCATTCAGCTGACACTGTTTGGTCCGGTGAGCATGCCGCTCCCTGCCTCGGGCGGTCCCCTGTGCCCCGCCCTTGTGATTCCGAAAGGATGAACGGGGCGGCGCGGCACCCCCACCATGCTCCCGCGAGGTCGAGCTCTACGGTGGGGCCACGGCGGAGCGTTGATCCCGGCCATTCAGCTGACACTGTTTGGTCCGGTGAGCATGCCGCCCCCCACCTCGGGCGGTCCCCTGTGCCCCGCCCTTGTGATTCCAAAAGGATGAACGGGGCGGCGCGGCACCCCCACCATGCTCCCGCGAGGTCGAGCTCTACAGTGGGGCCACGGCGGAGCGTTGATTCCGGCCATTCAGCTGACACTGTTTGGTCCGGTGAGCATGCCGCCCCCCGCCTCGGGCGGTCCCCTGTGCCCCGCCCTTGTGATTCCGAAAGGATGAACGGGGCGGCGCGGCACCCCCACCATGCTCCTGCGAGGTCGAGCTACGGTGGGGCCATGGCGGAGCGTTGATCCCGGCCATTCAGCTGACACTGTTTGGTCCGGTGAGCATGCCGCCCCCCCGCCTCGGGCGGTCCCCTGTGCCCCGCCCCTGTGATTCCGAAAGGATGAACGGGGCGGCGCGGCACCCCCACCATGCTCCCGCAAGGTCGAGCTCTACGGTGGGGCCACGGCGGAGTGTTGATCCCGGCCATTCAGCTGACACTGTCTGGTCCGGTGAGCATGCCGCCCCCCGCCTTGGGCGCTCTCCTGTGCCCTGCCCCTGTGCTTCCGAAAGGTCGAACGGGGCAGTGCGGCACCCCTACCCGCTCCCGCGAGGTCGCGCTCTGCGGTGGGGCCTTGGCAGGTGTTGTTTCTGGCCATTCAGCTGACACTGTCTGGTCCGGTGTTCACGCCGCCCTCTTTCCCGTGCGGTCTTCTGTGCCCCGCCCCTGCGCTCCCGGCAGGTCGAGCAGGGCAGAGAGGCATTCCCACCGCGCTCCCGCGGGGTCGAGCTCTGAGGTGGGGCTGCGGCAGAGCGTTGCTTCCGGACATTCAGCAGACGCTGTTTTGTCCGGTCAGCACGCCGCCCCCCCCCCTTCCTGTGCATGCCCATGTGCCCCACCCCCCGCGCTTCCGAAAGGTTGACGGGGGCGGGGAGGCAGGCATGCGGCTGTTTTCTTCTCTGACTCCAGGGTCATCGACTGTGTTTCTCCCGGCAGGGAGGCGAGTCTAGGACGACCAGATCAGAGCCCAGCGAGTTGGCACGCTCGGTCCTCGGACTGTGGCGCCACTGCGGCTGTGGAAGAGAGGTGGGACGTTGGGTCGGCAGACCAAGGTTCCTATCGCTCTGTCTCTGGACGGTTTCGGTGAGGGACCGCTTGATGAGCAAGAGGTGCGGACGGTTCTCCGGTCTTGGGGGGACTGGGGACATCGGCGTTGGATTTGCTGCGGACGCATCGTCAACTCTTCCATTTTCACCAAGGTCGCCAGCAGTTGGCTATGTTGGTGAGAGGCAGGGGAGTTCGTTGGCAGATGTACCTGGATGTTTGGTTGGGTTTACATCGCTCGTCTCGGCGTTGTGCTCAGGACACGGAAACGGTTGTCCCACTGCACAGGGTCTTGGTTTTCAACTTCTCGTTGAAGAAGTCTGACTTCCTGCCGTCGTCTTCTTTCCAGTACCTCGGCATGCAGTTCGACTCTATCTCCTCCTCTTTTCGTCCGTTCGCGGACATGTTGCGATCGTTGTCAGAGCTACTCTCTCCCTTTCGTGGTGTGGAGTGCGCTCTCTTTCATCCTCTTCTCTGTGCTTGGCAAGATGGAGTTGATAGCTACCCTGTTGCCTTTGGCATAGGTCGCAAAGCGGCCCCGTCAGAGACAGCTTGCTAGCAGGTTCATTCCCGGTACGTTGGATGTGCTGGTGGATCATCTGAGGCGGAGGGGTCTTTTTCTGCCTACAGAGTGTACTGTAGTGCATCAGGAGCTCGAGGGGGTGTGGTTTCGCTTGGGCAACCGATGGTGGATCTGTTTGCCAACTGCTTCAACACGCGTTGCCGGTTCTTCTCGCCTATGCACGATCCAAAGGCTCTCGGTCGGGATGCCTATGCTAGGTTGTGAGCGGGCATGGAAGTCTACGCTTTCCCTCCCACGCGCCTTCTTCCGAAGGTGTTGGCAGGGTCGCCTGGAGCGTTCTCCATCTCTCTGTGGGCACTCTCGTGCAACCTCGTTCGGGATTGGCCATCAGAGGGTTCACATGTGAAACTTTTCTGCTTGGCTTCTTTGGAACGCAGGTTCACTTGGCTTCCTGTTTCACTTTTAGTTTTCACATCGTATCACTGGAATCTTGTGTTTTCCAGTCTTTCTCTCTCGGTGTTTTGTCTGATGCATGCACTCATCTGTTTCCTGGCTTGAACTCAGTCCCGTCGTCTTCGGACGCGGAGGCTGTTTCTGCCCTTTCACGTAGTCACGCCGAGGTGTCTGGACATCCTTTTCCTGCTTGATACGCATTTTGTTCACGGATGCGTACAAGAATGCGTGGCTTGATCCTACTGCTGGTGCCTCTCGGACTCATGAACTCCGCAAGGTTGCTACCTCTGTCGCGTTTGCCAAGAATGTCTCTTTGGCTCACCATATGAGGGCAGCTTTTTGGTGCAGTGACTGTGTTCACACGCCATTATCTGCGTGATATTCAAGTTTGTCGTGTCAGCGACACTTAGGCTTCAGCAGGTTGGTTGTTGCGGGTTCAGCTCTTCGTGTTTGATGGTGAGTGGTTTATTTTTGGTTTGGTGTTATGCACAACCCGCCGCCCAGTGTTGGGCAATCAAACCACTGGTTTGTCTACTGGTAAGTTGGAGGGAAAACTTGAAGAAATTTAAACTAATTTCTATGTTTTCCTGACATACTTACCAGTAGACAAATTACAGTCCCACCCACCTCCCCGTTTGTGCATTTGCTGGGTCTCAGCTTTTGTCAAAGAGATGGAACGTGCTCTGTCTGCGCTATTTATACCTGGCGAGTGGTGACGCGGCGCACTGGGAGTTACCTCCCTTTGCTCGCGGCGTCCCTAGCGCCATGTCTCGACCAATCAGATTGGCCGTTGCAGGCAGGCACGTGTGGGTATGAAATTTGCAATTTCCTTTTTCGAGGTCAGAAGGTCGTATATCACTGGTTTGTCTACTGGTAAGTATGTCAGGAAAACATAGAAATTAGTTTAAATTTCTTCAAGTGTGTGTGTGTGTGTGTGTGTGTATGTGTGTGTGTGAATGTGTGTGTGTGTGCATGCATGCATGTGTGTGTGTGTGCTTGCATGCATGCATGTGTGTGTGTATATGCTTGCATGTGTGAGCTTGTGCATGCATGTTTGTGTGTGTGTGTTGTGGTGTGTGTGTGTGTGTGTTGTGGTGTGTATGTGTGTGTGTGTGTTTTGTGTGGTATGTGTGTGTGTTGTGTGGTATGTGTGTGTGTTGTGTGGTATGTGTGTGTGTGTTGTGGTGTGTGTGTGTTGTGGTGTGTGTGTGTGTGTGTGTGTGTTTTCCATGCAGAATGTGCAGCACTTACCTAATGATGCCTGAGAACTCAAAGAGCTCTGCCAGAAGGAATCCCAGGTAGGCCATGGTGTAGATGACCAGGGGCTGTACCACTGTCACACAGAAATCATGTGAACAGATCAACACTACAAACACACAGAAATCAAGTGAACAGATCAACACTACAAACATGTAGATGACCAGGGGCTGTACCACTGTCACACAGAAATCATGTGAACAGATCAACACTACAAACATGTAGATGACCAGGGGCTGTACCACTGTCACACAGAAATCAAGTGAACAGATCAACACTACAAACATGTAGATGACCAGGGGCTGCACCACTGTCACACAGAAATCATGTGAACAGATCAACACTACAAACACACAGAAATCAAGTGAACAGATCAACACTACAAACACACAGAAATCAAGTGAACAGATCAACACTACAAACACACAGAAATCATGTGAACAGATCAACACTACAAACACACAGAAATCATGTGAACAGATCAACACTACAAACATTTCTTTTACCACAAAGCTTTGCACTCATACTTGAATCTAAAACTGCTTCAGCATCAACTTCAAGTAGGAATTGCCCATTGATCATTCTACTTTTCACTTTGAATGAAAGAGAATGTTTACAGGTGTGACTGCCCCCCGTCATCCAGCTCTTACAGGTGTGACTGCCCCGCATCATCCAGCTCCTACAAGTGTGACTGCCCCCTGTCATCCAGCTCCTACAGGTGTGACTGCCCCCTGGTGTGACTGCCCCCATCATCCAGCTCCTACAGGTATGACTGCCCCCATCATCCAGCTCCTACAGGTGCGACTGCCCCCTGTCATCCAGCTCCTACAGGTGTGACTGCCCCCCATCATCCAGCTCCTACAGGTGTGACTGCCCCCTGTCATCCAGCTCCTACAGGTGTGACTGCCCCCTGTCATCCAGCTCCTACAGGTGTGACTGCCCCCCATCATCCAGCTCCTACAGGTGTGACTGCCCCCCATCATCCAACTCCTACAGGTGTGACTGCCCCCTGTCATCCAGCTCCTACAGGTGTGACTGCCCCCCATCATCCAGCTCCTACAGGTGTGACTGCCCCCTGTCATCCAGCTCCTACAGGTGTGACTGCCCCCTGTCATCCAGCTCCTACAGGTGCGACTGCCCCCTGTCATCCAGCTCCTACAGGTGTGACTGCCCCCCCATCATCCAGCTCCTACAGGTGTGACTGCCCCATCATCCAGCTCCTATAGGTGTGACTGCCCCCATCATCCAGCTCCTACAGGTGTGACTGCCCCCCATTCTCCAGCTCCTACAGGTGTGACTGCCCCCCATCATCCAGCTCCTACAGGTGTGACTGCCCTCCATCATCCAGCTCCTACAGGTGTGACTGCATCCCATCATCCAGCTCCTACAGGTATGACTGCCCCCTGGTGTGACTGCCCCCCATCATCCAGCTCCTACCTGCCCCCCATCATCCAGCTCCTACAGGTGTGACTGCCCCCCATCATCTAGTTCCTACAGGTGTGACTGCCCCCTGGTGTGACTGCTCCCCATCATCCAGGTCTGACAGGTGTGACTGCCAGGCCACTACACTAAAGCCAAGACAACTACTTGAAGGCTAGGTACAAACTGCAACAGTATGTCAGTTCATATTTCCTAAGAGAGGTGTCAAAAACAGGAAAATCCCCTTTCACTGCAGAGTGCAGATTTCAGGTTCATACATGCCAAAGTTTGTCAGGATACAAACACCCTTTGGCACAATTTTTATCAGCATGACAGCTTTCAATGATGACACAATAAAACAAATGTTTACATTCCAAAAGCAGTTTTGTTTATGGAAAATGATAGAATCTAGAGAGGAAGATGCCTCAAAACCAATAAATGAAATTTGCAAGAATTCATTACCATGAAGTTGCTGTCATAAAAAACAAATAAACAAGGGGGAGGGGGGGGGGGGATACATTGATATACATCTGACATAATAAACAATTCAGTAATTCATTGAAAGCCACAATGTATTAGGAAACTTAATTTTCTTCAATAAGGCTGACAGTTATGCATGAAGTAGTTGATTTGGAAATATTACACAGGCCTCTGAGCAGTTTTGATCTTGAAGACATCAAGAGACTTGAAAAGAATGAGGACAAGGTTGGAAGTTTCACACATAGGCATGAAAGAACATGACAGCAATGTTTTCCTATGATGAGAACAGAGAGGCTGGATGAGATTGGTCTTGGGGGTTTTCCATAAGGGTTGAATGGGAACAAGGTTTTCCTGGAGAAGTTGAATTAAATTTGCAGTTTTCCACCATGGTTGGATGGGTATGGAGAGAGTGGGGTGGGACTACGGTAGGAGCACTTAGGACTGGAGTGGGGCTGGGTTTTACAACCTTCACAACAAGGGGGCTGGGACAAGGGTCAAAATCTTACCTGGGAGTGCTATGCAAAAATATCATTGATCAATGTACAAATCCATTACCTAAGCACGCATGAATTCATGTACATACAAGAAATCATGTATGCTTTGCAGTCAACATTTGTAAGATTTAAAAAAAGCTAACATGAAAACAAACAAAAAATGGGTAGCAGTTGAGACTGAGCCATATGTTACATGGGAGTGGAAAATAAAAAAAGGTTTATAAAGGATAAGAGGAAATGTCACAGTTTGCAAGTTCGAGTGGTCTGAGGATGGGAGGGGGTTCTAGATGGAGTGAGGGACAGAGGACCCGGGCTTCCAGTAAGGCTGGGCTTGGACAAGAGGTAAATACACATAGAGGGTGCAGGATGGAACAGGTTAGAAGGTTTGATGGAGCAAATCAGCTGGGTAGAAGCTCTAGGGAACCAAGTGCTGCCAGACCAAATGGCCGTGGCAGCAACAGATTAACCAAGCATTCCCACCCCTACATGCCCGTCTCTCTCACCTCTAGTTGCTGCAGAGATCAAATGGCCGTGGCAGCAACAGATTAACCAAGCATTCCCACCCCTACATGCCCGTCTCTCTCACCTCTAGTTGCTGCAGAGATCAAAGGAAAAGCATTGAGGCAACATGAAGGTAAAGGACAGAGCAATCAACAAAGAACAGAATACTACAGTTCTGGGCCCGTATTCACAACGGCGATTTATCTTTTTAACACTCGATTTATCCCCTAGCCCCGCGTTATCTTGATCGGTTAGATAAGGTACGCTCGTCAGAGGATCCTAGGTTGCGCTTTGCTATATATACTGGTTTCCAGCCAAGGGAGAGCGGAACAGGCAGTTGGAATCGTCTGAGGTTAGAGATAAATCGGAGTTAAAATAAATCGCCGATAAATCGCCGTTGTGAATACGGGCCCAGATGATTTAAATGCCATGCTATTGAAGGTGGCAAGAAATGCTGAAAGGTCAGTTTTCAATGTAAACATACATGATGATGACAAGGAAGAGATTTATGAAACAGTTTGTATACAAAAGAAAAATTATGTTATTGAACCTTTTAGTGAAATGGATGCATGTGTGAATGAACACACACACACACACACACACACACACACACACACACACAAACACACACACACACATGCATGCACAAACACACACACAGACATAGACACATCATGTACACACATATATACATGCACAAAAACATGCACATAACCCCTCAAAAACACATACACACATATACACAACGCTGTTAGCATGTGCACACACACGTTTTCCACACATACTGTACCAGTAGACAAACCAGTGATATATGACCTTTTGACCTCGAAAAGAGATTTTGCAAAAATCTTACCCACACGTGACTGCCTGCCCCGCCAATCCGAATGCTTTAGACATAGGCAGGAAGCACGTCAGCAAAGGGGAGGTAACTCCCCCTGCCACGTGATCGCTCCTGTCTATATAAGCCTGAGCAGGCAGACACGCCGTCCTCTTTGACATTTTCGAAACTGCTGTCGCGTTTCGCTTGCACGTGGATTACTTCGTGCATTGGATTATCCTCGCCTACTTGTGTAGTGTAGAGTTTGCAGTTTCCCTTCGCTGGAGTTTAAGGGAAGTTTGCGGCTTGCCGCTTTGCTTGCGTCAGTTTTTGACGTTTTCGTTTGGCTTGGTCGCTTTGTTTTGTTTTGAGTGCACGCGCTGGAGGCTTTGTAGTTGCTTTGGTGCGTCGCTACTCGTTTTCTTTCAGTTATAGCGACGACTTGCTGTTTGCTTGTTTGCTTGTCTTCGCTTGTCACTGTGTTGTTCGCCCTACTCGACGTACAGGAGGTTTTTGCGTCCCGTGCGCAGTAATGGCGTCTCGCTTCCACGCGCCTCTTTCGTCTTTCCCGCCTCGGTAAGATGGGCGGATAGAGGCGTGCCGCTGTTGCGTTAGTTTGAACGCTTGTGTGTGTGTTTGGGACTTGAGCGCTTGGACGTTTAGTGCAAGCGCTAGTTCTCGGGTGTGTTGGCGAGTAGTTGCTCGTCTTGGAGCGACGACAGGCTGGTGTTTCGCTTGTTTGCTTGTCTTGCTGTCGTTTCGCGTGTGCCCGCGGTTGTTCCTGTGACGTCAGTCGGCGCTGCGAATTTTTTCGTTCTCGCAAGCTACTGTTACTGTTCTGTTTTTCCCACTTGGTCTGTTTCGAACGTGTACTCTGCGGCTGTTTCCGCGTTTGCTCGTTCGGCTGGTGGTGGTGGCGGCTGCCTTGTCTAACCCGTTGTTTGGTTAGACTTGGCGTTCGCGTCTTTGCTTGCTGCTTCTCAGTCTGCCTTGGGGCGAAGGACGGCGTTTGCTGCATCGTCTGCGCCTAGGCAGATTTTGGGGCTATCGCACCTCGCTGTGACTGTGAGCGTTAATGGCTTCCGTCATTTTGTTTGCGCGTGTTAGCGGCGTGCATTCTCCGGGCATTGGCAAGGCGGTGGCAACGTCGGGGGGAGGTTGGAATTCTCACCAGTTACGAGTGAGTGTTTCTGCTTTTCCTTCTCTTGCGTCCATGCGTCGGTCGGGTTGCGAGGCTTCCACTCCTTCCTGTGTCGATAGGTGGCGCTGCGGAGTTTCAGTCTCGCACGTTTCTGTTATGTTTCTGTGTGGCTGTGTGTTCGTGTCTCGGCGTCGGGGCTGTTACACAGTCTGCAGGTCATGGCGGAACTTCCCCACGCGGGGTCTTGTTCGTGGCATGCAGGATTGGAGTCGCCTCGACTGGGGCAGCGAGGTCGGGGGCTGAGGGGGTACGCGGTCTTTACGAACGCGTGCTTCTGCTCTTCCTTCTGCTTCGTCCTCCACGTGTAGGTGTACTTCGCGTACTTCGTGTCTGTGCCTGTGTAGGAAAACCAGGCATAGAGGCGGAAGTTTTCGCATGCGGCTGTGCTGTTCCACCACGCGTCTATTGCAACGGTCACCACTTGACTGGGCGACAGTGCTTTCTCTGCTGGTGGGAGTGAGCCCTCGGAGTTTCCGCTCTGGGCCTTCTCCCCTGGCTATGTCTCCCGGGCCAGTGGAACAGGAGTATCTGTTATCTCCTCTCCCGCTGGGTCGGTTGTTGTGCGGTCAGTGTGGCCAGTTCCCGCGCCCTTGGATAGTGGCGTGATGTGGCTTTCTGTGGGAAGGCGTTCCACGGACAGGTACGTATTGTGCGGTCAGTGTGGCCAGTTCCTGCGCCCTTGGATAGTGGCGCGATGTGGCTTTCTGTGGGAAGGCGTTCCACGGACAGGTATGTATTGTGCGGTCAGTGTGGCCAGTTCCCGCGCCCTTGGATAGTGGCGCGATGTGGCTTCTGACGGGAGGCGGTTCCACGCTCCTCCGAGCTTGGACAGGTATGTATTGTGCGGTCAGTTGTGGCCGGTTCCCGCGCCCTTGGATAGTGGCGCGATGCGGCTTTCTGTCGGAAGCTGTCCCACGCTCCTTACGGGTCGAGCTCGGACAGGTATGTATTGGGCGCTCACGGAAGGCGGTCCCGCGCTCCCCTCGGGTCGAGTTCTGCGGTCAGACGCGGCAGAGAGTAGCTTCCGGCCATCCAGCTGACACTGTTTTGGTCCGGTGAGCACCCTGCCCCCCTTCCCGTGCTTTCCTCTGCTTTCCTCTGTGCCCCGCCCTCGTGCTCCCACAAGGTCGAGCCTGCGGTGGGGCCTCGGCAGGAGCGCTGCTCCCGGCCAGCAGCTGCCACTGCTCGGTCCGGTGACGCAACCTGCCTCTATCCTGTGCTCTTTTTTCCTCGGCGTCAGCGCTGCTCCCGGCCAGCAGGTGACACTGCTCGGTCCGGTGACGCACCCTGCCTCTCTCCTCGGCGGGAGCGCTGTGCCCGGCCAGCAGCTAACACTGCTCGGTCCGGTGACGCACCCTGCCTCTATCCTGTGGCCCCGCCCCCGTGCTCCCGCAAGGTCGAGCCCTGCGGTGGGGCCTCGGCAGGAGTGCTGCTCCCGGCCAGCAGCTGACACTGCTCGGTCCGGTGACGCACCCTGCCTCTATTCTGTGCTCTTCTCTGTGCTTTCCTCTGTGCCCCGCCCCGTGCTCCCGCAAGGTCGAGCCCTGCGGTGGGTCCTCGGCGTGAGCGCTGCTCCCGGCCAGCAGCTGACACTGCTCGGTCCGGTGACGCACCCTGCCTCTCTCCTCGGCGGGAGCGCTTCGCCGGGCCAGCAGCTAACACTGCTCGGTCCGGTGACGCACCCTGCCTCTATCCTGTGGCCCCGCCCCCGTGCTCCCGCAAGGACGGCGGAGCGTTGATCCCGTCCATTCAGCTGACACTGTCTGGTTCGGTGAGCATGGCGCCACCCGCCCCTTCCGGTCACGTGCCCCGCCCGGTGCTTCCGGAAGATCGAGCGGGATGGTGAGGCCACGGCAGAATATTGATCCCGGCCATTCAGCTAACACTGTCTGGTCCGGTGATCACGGCCCCACCACGCTTCCGCAAGGTTGAGCTACGGTGGGGCGACGGCGGAGCGTTGATCCCGTTCATTCAGCTGACACTGTTTCGGTGAGCATGCCGCCTCCCGCTCCAGGCGGTCCCCTGTGCCCTGCCCCTGTGCTCCCGGGGGGTCGTCCGGGGCAGTGTGCAGCTGACACTTTGGCGCTTCCGCGAGATCGTGCTCCGCGGTGGGGGCACGACACAGCGCTGATCCCGTCCATTCAGCAGACACTGTCTGGTATGCGGATCAAGTTGCCCGTCACCCCGCGCCTTCCGCTGGGTCACGCCCCCGCTCTTCCGTCAGGTCGAGCAGGGGGGTGCTTCAACCCCGGCACTCTCTCTTGAGGTCGAGCTCTGAGGTGGGGGCGCGGCAGGGCGTTGCTCCCGGCCATTCCGCAGACGCTGTTTGGTCCGGTGATCTGCCGCCCCTCGCCCCTTTCCTGTGCTCTCCTCTGTGCTCGGCAGAGCGCTGCTTCCGGCCATACAGCTGGTACTGCTTGGTCCGGTGCATCCTTCCGTGCACTCCCTTGTGCCCGCCCCTGTGCTCCCGTCAGGTCGAGCCGGCGGTGGGGCCTCGGCAGGAGCGCTGCTCCCGGCCATCAGCTGACACTGCTTGGTTCGGTGAGCACCCTTCCTCCTTTCCTGTGTTCTCTGTGCTCCGCTCCCGTGCTCCCGCAAGGTTGAGCCCTGCGGTGGGGCCTCGGCAGAGCGCTGCTTCCGGCGCTGCTTGGTCCGGTGAACCCTTTCCGTGCACTCCCTTGTGCCCCGCCCCTGTGCTCCCGTCGGGTCGGGCGGAGCGGCAACCCCACCGAGCTCTCGCAAGGTCGAGCTCGGCGGGGGGCCCTAGGCAGAGCGTGGCTCCCGGCCGTTCAGCAGACACTGTTTGGTCCGGTGATCACGCCGCCCTCCTTCTGCACACTCCCATGGGTCCCGGCCCCGCGCTTCCGGAAGGTCAAGCGGGGCGGGGCGGCGCGGTCATGGGTCTGTTTTCTCCTCTGACTCTGCGGTCGTCGACTGTGTTTCTCCCTGCGGGGAGGCGAGTCTAGAACGACCGGATCAGAGCCCAGCGAGTTGGCACGCTCGGTTCTCGGACCCTGGTTCCAATGCGGCTGTGGGGGGGGGGGACGTTGAGTCGGCCGACCAACGCTCCTTTCGCTCTCTGTCTGTGGACTCTTCCGGTGAGGAACCGTTGGCGCGGCTGCGGTTCGGCCTTTTCAGGGGCGCAGTTCCAGTGTTCTGCCGCGCTGACTTCGTTCTTCTTCTACGCGTGCACACGCTCTGCAACGGGCTTTTGCCGTGTGATGGTGGCAAGTTCACGACAGCGCTATTCTGCGGGTGGTGCGGGACGGATTTTTCTGCTCTTGACTCCTCCGCATCTGTCACGTGAGCCTCTTGCTTTTCCTAAACCCTTTCACCCTGAGAGGGTAAAGGTGTTGGAAGAGGAAGTCGCTTATCTGCTGGGTACGCAGGTTGTTCCGGTTATCTCGGGCGTCTAGGAGGCACAGTCTCTACGACTCTGTCTCTCAAAGCTGGGAGATTCTGGTTTGGGCTGATTCCTATGGCTTTTCTTTTCCACAGAGTTCATTCCTGGAAAGTTGAATATGCTGGCGGATCACCTGAGCCGGATGTATCAGGTTCGGCCTTCAGAGTGGACTGTAGGCATCCGACTCTAGAGCAGGTGTGGCTTTGCTGGGGCAAGCCGATGGTGGATCGGTTCGCACCCGGTTCAACACGCGTTGCCGTGTTACTTCTCGCCTTGGTATGATCCACAGGCTCTCGGGCGGGATGCCTTTGCTAGGTCGTGGTCGAGCATGGCATTCTACGCTTTCCCTCCCACGCGCCTTCTTCCGAGGGTGTTGGTCACGGTCGGCCGGGAGCGTCCTCGCATGATCCTGGTCGTGCCTTTCTGGCCTGGAGCTTTCTGCTTCTCTGATGCTGGCTATGGCTGATGGGGAACGCATCGAGCTTCATCTCTCTGTGTGCACTCTCGTGAACCTCGTTCGGGAATTGGCCATCTGAATCTTCACGTGTTGAACTTTTCGGCCTGGCTTCTTTCCAACATGGGTTCACCTGGCTAGTTCCTTGTTGTTAGAGTTCGTGTCATTGACACCTTTGGCATCAACAGTTGGTTGTTGCGGGTTCGGCTGCCCATGTTTTGTGGTGTGTGGTTTTTTATTTTATTTAAATGTTTAGTCAGGTGTTTTGCACAACCCACCCCCCATTGCTGGGCAATCATATCACTGGTTTGTCTACTGGTACAGTATGTGTGGAAAACTTTAAGAAATTTAAACTAATTTCTATGTTTTCCTAGCATACTTACCAGTAGACAAATTACTGTCCCACCCACCTCCCCGTTTGTGCATTTGCTCGGGTTATCTCGGCAATGTCAAGAGAACGGCGTGTCTGCCTGCTCAGGCTTATATAGACAGGAGCGATCACGTGGCAGGGGGAGTTACCTCC
>JAWQFJ010011483.1:0-2500 GCA_034096865.1 Theodoxus fluviatilis
GTTTGCAAAAGCTCAACCTTTCTTTACCTGACTCCGTCTATAGTGTCCTGAGGATAGGTTCTGGTGAGGCGCAAACATGACTGACAGTCTTTCTCGTTCACTTTCATCCTGGACTCATGATCCTCGAGGAAAACTGTGTTGTATGTGTCCTACTCTGCAGAGCAACTTGCACACCGCTGACTCTTGAGGATGGCCAGAGAATATTAAAAGTGCACTGTTGAAAAGTATACATTGCAACTTGATGCGAACCAGCATGGCGCTGATGTCATTAGCGAGAGTGGTTTCGGACGGGGGAGACGGTGGCTCGGAAGGAGCAAATAGACGCGCGGTGTTATGGCTGACAGTGAAGAAAAGAACAAAGTTTGGTCGATAGAAAGATGCCTTCGCTTAATCACCACATATTATGTTTGCCGAGGCAATTACGATATTCGCTTCGCCGGACAACACCGTCGTGCAAACGGCGTCAATAATCTAGGGAGAAAAACTTCCATTGAGAGAGGAGAAGCGTCCTGGGAGTCCTTATTCAAGTCCGCCATGGCGTGCGTTCGATATCCAGGGGCAACACAAACACTCTGAGCATGGTGGGCAAAAGAACATGATGGGATTATTGAGGGAATCAATAGGACGTCGATCGCATAGGAACGGTTGCTACTCTTCTCCACATTATCACAGGAATAGCCTTTCCTCCGCACGCGAGGAAAATTCCTTGACGTGTGATGCTATGGAAAAACTACTGCCAACCCCTACTGAAGTGTTCTTCCCCTCCTTGTTAATAGTGCTCAGTTTTCTGCAGCCTTCAAGCTGTGGTCGTTGTAATGGGGGCCTTAAAAGGAAACTTTCCCTGGGTCAGGAGACAATTCATTCGGTCTCTGACCCGAGTGAGCTTTCATCAATGTTTCCATCTGCTGTCGGAGGTTTGCACTTCTGTGTCTTCTTTTGTTCTGAATAATGTCATTCTCTTTAGCCACGCTGCCTCCGGCAGTGTCGATGACGCAGGAAGCAAACGACAAAAAGCACCGACGGAAAGACGAGTTGAAGATCACGGGGAAAACTCGACGGAGTAATTCGTCTGCCACCCACACGGAGATGAAAATTCGCCTCCAACTTTCCTTTTTGTATCATAAATATCACTCAAGTTTTATGTCGTTCGGCCGCCAGGACTTTGCCGTGAAAAGGGGGGAAATAGGCTCTGCAGAGATCTGTAGTTGCCGTGTACAGTTTTCGAACTCAGACGGCAGTTCAATCATTTCTGACTTTGTATTGAACGCGTCTGTAGAGACACGTTAGAGAAATAGCTTAAGGGTAGAATAATCTCAGTAAGACGGCTACATCAAAGCGCACGATCTTCATGATCAAAGGAGAATTTTTCATACTATCTCGCCACCCACTTTCTTTGCTGGTTGTCTACATGCACGCATTCATTCCTTGACTATCTCATTCACTCGTTTGTTTGCTTACATTACTCACTCGTTCATGAAACTCACCACATTTTTGCTCACTCGATCATTCATTCGTCATCTCTTCGGCTCACTTATTGTCTCCCTCTACTCATTTACTCAGTCATTTCTATTCCCAGATTCTGACTCACCTGTCGATGACGATGTAAGTTGTCAAAGTCAAAACATATTTTTTTATCTCAGTCGTATCTAGTCCCCGATTTATGGCTCATTGTCCATGACGATTTAAATTGTCCTGGTATTTTTTTAAGTTGGTAGATGCACAAATACTATTGAGTGACACTGTTTAGAAACCAGTCGGACTACTTCAAAAACTTTCATTAATCGAAATAACAGTTTTATTAACTGTAACATTTTATAGTGTTTGTAGAATTATGGCAGTGCTATATCTCAGAGTGAATCAATTCTGTGGAAATCGATAAGCTGTGGCCGGGGAAGAGTTCACCAGGGGTCATATGGTAATTAGCAGCGCAGTCATGATCGTAGGTTACACAACTTCCGGTGCTATATGTTGGGGTATGTTTCCGGTCTGTGTTGAGGAGTGATTATCGCTAGATCGTGGCAAAAGGATGGCATTAAAGCATGCAAAAAGTTTAATTAGATTAACAAAACTAATCGAAAATAGTCATTATAGACTATTGTCACGCATGCTTTCTGCACAAAACCCACGGAAGAGAAGTAAACAAACCACACCGTACATACCTAGCAGACGAACACGATCGAACCGTAGCCACTACGCCAGCAGACGATCGAGCTAGTGTGATATAATGTTTCATGTAAAGCTCGAATGAGTGGCAGCAGATAACTGTTTAGTTCTGGCTTGAATTGACTATTTCGTTTCCCTGGTCAGGCGAGGACAGAAAATTCACGATCATAGAGTCGATGAGTGCATGATCAACTTGCCCGCATTCGGCGTAATGTAACGTGCAAGATTATGACGAGAAAATGACATTAAAGCACAAAATAAAGTTTCATGACAACTAAATTCACCAATTATATTAATAACTGACCCTTTTTACACCTACAGCTAGTGCTCAAACCTT
>JAWQFJ010011483.1:5000-15000 GCA_034096865.1 Theodoxus fluviatilis
TTACGGCCTATCAGCCTTTGTAGGCTATATAAGGCCAGTATGGATGGATAGATGTGTTTTACGGCCTATCAGCCTTTGTAGGCTATGTAAGGCCATGTATGGATGGATGGATGGTGTTTTACGGCCTATCAGCCTTTGTAGGCTATGTAAGGCCATGGATGGATGGATGGATGGTGTTTTACGGCCTATCAGCCTTTGTAGGCTATGTGAGGCCATTAAGCACGAAAACCACTAGAACAGTTTAGAGTACACACAAATCAAGTCATGGTGTTCCTAGTCATTTGCCTCTTACGAATCGCGTAGGGAGACGCGGTGGGTCAATTCTTATCCCGAACCTACAGGGGGTCCATTCTCAGGAAAAGTATCCCGTGTAGCGTACCACCGGAGCCACTAGATGACCTCTTCATCAGCTGGAACCCCTGGCTGCATGACTCTCGGGGCCTGCTCCAGTAGCTCAGCCAGGGGCAGCAAAAGAGACTACCGGGACTTAGGGACAGGTTCAGATCATTCAGATCCTGCTGTGCGTTGAAACCACCCCGAAACATCGTACCCAACCACACGCAGCTGCAAAAGGGTCGCCAAATCCTGTATTCATAAGAACAGAGGACAAAGTCGACTGCTTCCTTCATACCCCCGACCCTTTTTGTCCCCATTTCCACACGCAAACATGAAAGAGACTGTGAAGTGGCGGGGGAAAACGCTGTAACTTGATAACATAGAGGCTTGGAGTGATTTTCCCAAACCACGCGAGTGACGTGTGTAATGAATGAACTGTTTGCTGCCAGAATTTTGTAAGACACAAGGAACGAGCGAGTGTCTACGTGACAATGTTTTCATTGTTGCTCGTTTCCAAATCAACGTCAGCACCTTGCCACCTTTCTCACCACCACGCCTGGGGCAGTCTGACCTTCCCAGGTCCATCCATCAAGGTCACATGATCCAGGCATTCACGCCCTCCTCGGCAACTTGAGTATCAGTCTGTCTTTTGCGAGAGGAAAAAAACTGCTCCATCAAAAAGCGCACTCTCGCGTTTACTTCACTTTACCTCTCACGTTACGAAGATAAAAGCCTCACGACCGCCCACGGACGGCCCAGAAGGAAAGTTGCAGTATGTCGAGACATCAAGAAGACACACACTGCAACGTACGCAGAGCAGAGAAGACGTGTGCAAGTCAGTGTCGAGACGTCAAGACACACAGTGCATTGTACGCAGAGCAGAGAAGACGTGTGCAAGTCAGTGTCGAGACGTCAAGGCACACAGTGCATTGTACGCAGAGCAGAGAAGACGTGTGCAAGTCAGTGTCGAGACGTCAAGGCACACAGTGCATTGTACGCAGAGCAGAGAAGACGTGTGCAAGTCAGTGTCGAGACGTCAAGACACACACTGCAACGTACGCAGAGCAGAGAAGACGTGTGCAAGTCAGTGTCGAGACGTCAAGACACACACTGCATTGTTCGCAGTGCAGTCGAGATGGATGGATGAATGGAGTTTTGCGGCCAATCAGCCTGTGTAGGCTTTATAAGGCCAAGCAAGAAAATCACCAGAAGAGTTCCAAGTAAACGCAATTCCAAGTCACGACGTCCCTATTTATTCGCCTTTTACGAATCGTGTAGGGAGACGCGGGGGGTCAATTCTTACCCCGAACCCACAGGGGGCTTTCACGAATGGCGTAGGGAGACGTGGTGGGTCTGTTCTTGCCCTGTGTGTACAGGGGGCTGCTGATGCGTACAGAGCATGGAGGGGAGTATCTGTGGCCGAACAGTCTTCCTCGATGGCATGCATTCATGCGACAAAAATCTCCCATTTTCTGTCAAATCTAGCGACAGCAATTAGATATGAGACTGGAATCTCCTAAACATCTGTTCTTCCGTTTGTGTTCGTTACTGAGGTCTTGCCTGGTCAAACCTTTGTGAACTTACTCTCTGGCCTCAGTTTTCTGGCACTCTACTCTGGGCATAGTTACTTCGTAAACGTCCACAGACAACACCATCACGAGGGATCTGAATGATTTATACGAGCATTTGTTCACTGACCTCCCATTGCTTTCGAAGGATTCCTACAGCAGAACTTTACCAATATATTTTCCCCCTGCGCGGTAGACAGTCTTTCTTTGCGCAGTAGGTGTCTGACATCAACGAGGAAAGTGTGTAATCCAGCCCAGGAAGACTCAAAAGAACACAGTTAAAACTGGGCGACAAAGAAGTCACGGAAAGTTCTCTAAAGCTCTATATTGCTCCAGGCGACGGCGTTGACACTTCTAAAGGTCGTAGCGCGAGCAAGAGAGGGATGCACGTAACAGGATAGGTCTTGGATTCCTTATTTGATGGGATCGGATGAAACCAAGTCTCCACTTCATTTTGCCTTTGAGGACTAAAATGAATGAGGCGGAGACTCTGAGCTGGGGGGGGGGGGGGGTAGGGGGAAGGGAAGGGGAGGGGAGGGGGGGGGGTTTAAGGAAGAAAATTGTGAGATGGGGGTTGTGGAGAGAAGGATGGGGAATGGGTAGATATGAGGCGAGGAGCACTTTTAAAGTTTGCCAGCCGCTTGCCAATGGTGCCTAGGTTCTCACTATTCTGCCTGTGTGAAACCTACAAACTTCATACCCTTTTTTCTTGCCTTCCACACGACACTGACAAGTCTACAAGAAAGAGATGGCTGCACGAAAATCTCTCGAGACCGTCGGGTGCTGGAGACAGCAGGCAGTACTGTGCCGCTGCCAGACAGACGCGTAGGGGAATCGCTCTAGAAAAATGTCTGGAGTGGAGGCTCTGTGTTCGAGACGGGGTGAAGGTTGCCTGTGAAATCATTGGACACAGCGTAACAGCAACGCTACAGGGCGTAGACTTCCTGGTGGCAGAGCGCATGCCCGGGGGACAATCTTCAAAACTGACATGGCTCTCCAGACAAGAAAAGAAATATCTCAAACTTCGGTATTGATTCTGCATTTAGTACGCTTATTTACTTGACATGTTTATGTTATATGAGACAAAGGAATGAAAGAATAAATGTACAAACGAATGAATACAAGAACGAACGAATGAATGAAATGTTACGGCCTCAGAAGTCTTCGTTGCCTATGTAAGGCCATTGTCTATAAAAACCGCGAGCATATTAGAGTGAAAGAGAATCGAATCTCGATTTCTCTAGTTATTCCTTTTTTATGAATCACGTGGGGACTGTCATTAAAAAACAAATAAATGCCCTCGCATTCAGGATTCGATTGGTGAGGGATGGCTTCATAGTCGTGAACTACCATCAGTTTGCTGTGAGGGCCGAGTTTTAGCAAGAGATATGTGCGAAGGCAACAGTTGCTACATCATCAGGGGTGTAAATTTACCAACGACGCACGCACACGAAACGTTTGAACACTTCAGAATGTACAGCCTTATATGCAAATGTACCAACAACGCGCTGACAAAAACTTCCCAGAAATTTTTCTGGTTCAACTAGTCTCTGACTGTCCCTGGTTCATGAATATTCATGCCTTCTAGCAGCAGCAGCAGCACGATCTCTTTTGAAACTAGCGTTAAAAAATTACTTTGCCTGCTACGCATCTGTGACATTGTCAATTCCTCTCAACCAACAAATCATGCATTCCATACATACCTACATGCTGCGTGTCTTATCAACAACCACCGTATTGCTTATGGTTGTTGGTTGGTTGGTGTTTTACGGCCTATCAACCTTTGTAGGCTATGTAAGGCACGAACATCTTTAGGACATTTTGGAGTAAACGCTAATCAAGTCACGCGTGTCCCTAGTTATTCGCCTCTTACGAATCTCGTAGGGAGACGCGGTGGGTCAATTCTTACCCCGAACCCACAGGGGGACCGTATTCATGAACCCTTTAGAATATTTAAAAAGTGTGGGTATATTTAAAAAAATATTAATCGCATCTCGAATTAAACCTGCATAATGAACGTGTCTAGGATAATTCATCTTATTCCCCATTTGTAATCGATAAATGGGCAGAACAGTACGATGCATGCGTTTCTTAAGATATCTGGCGGTATCATAATCCTCTCCATTAGGCCACAGAAAGTGCACCATAAGCGAACAATTAGCTCACGAATTCGAAGAAAATGACTGCACATGAGAAATTTGACATTGTCGATTAATTAATCGATTTCAGTGGTTGTGTGCAAAGAGCGCTAAAAGTTCCTGTTGAATGTAGGCACAAGAGAGTAGACTCTCTCTCTCTCTCTCTCTCTCTCTCTCTCTCTCTCTCTCTCTCTCTCTCTCTCTCTCTCTCTCCTGAAAATGTCAACCAAAACATCAGAATCAGATATTAGATTGATACATAAAGAGAAAAAAGTTTACTTACCTATTTGAGCAATCACTGAAGGTGGTGGCGGAAAAACGTTATCCGAAGTCTTTAAGTTTCCGGTGGTTGACACGAAAATGATTTCAACAGTCTTCACGTTAAAATAAGACGACTTTTTCCCCCAATTTGCTAGAGTCAATCGTAAATGGAGTCGACTGAAACCCGGTAAAAGTTACGGAAATGTTCGATCAGACGACATCATCGCTGACATCCGGGAGTCTTGATCACAAACACTGAAAATATCCATCAGCAAACCCGAGATTTCAGAGGTTGTCCTACCGGTGCCAGTGCAGGGAGAGACTCCTGGATGAAACGGCTGGAAGGGAGGGGTATCGCTGACGCAGACGACACTTCCAGAGGGTGCCTCCTCTATCGACCATCCGCAAGACTGCACTCGCTTCCTGCGGCGCGGAGTTTGGAACAAAGCGCGCACAGCTAGACGCAGCTTCCAGCCAATCGCCATCTCCCTCGCCGTCTGACGTCATGGAAACAGCATGCGAAGACGCCGAGAGGAGCTCCTCCTCTGTAGGAAGCAGCGGCTTCGGTCGCCACCGTAAATATTGACAAACAGGAATACGGCGGGACTGGACTGGCACGTTAAATCGTCCGTGAAAGAGTGCGTTTTGGTGCTTGGAGAATGATTGCTCGCGCTGTCTGTGAAAGACGGTGTCGGTTACAGGAAGTGCCTCACGCGCTGTTCGCCTGCACTTCATAAACTGGGAATAACCTCCGTTTTATTGTGTATACATGAAAAGATACCGTCGAGACCTTCCAACGCAGATGATTTTATCGAATATGTAGAATACTGTGGGGAGTATATGTGCAGCAAATAATATATTTGTTTGGATAATTCGCTCAAAATCGCCACGGCCGTTAGCCGGGTTTTTAAAAACGTATAAAAACAAAACCCTTTTGTGTGATTATAGTGCACGTTCCTCACGGTATTGTCACTGTCAGTCTTCCAAAGCAGGACGATAATTGAGTCAGGTCCCGTGTGGGGACAGTGTTTCCCGTCCTGAATGGAGTCTTTCACTACAAATGGATGAGCCTTTAGCGGATCGATAAAAGACACGAGAGAAAACACAAGATCGTGAAGTATGTGAAAGTGGTGCAGGTAAGCAGACTGAATGAACGAATAAATGAATGAATTTAGTTTTGCGGTCTATCGTCCGTTGCAAGCTATACAAAGCTGTTGACAACGATAATCACTGGAGGTGGTTAGATTACTTGCAAGCTATACAAAGCTGTTGACCACGATAATCACTGGAGGTGGTTAGATTACTTGCAAGCTATACAAAGCTGTTGACCACGATAATCACTGGAGGTGGTTAGATTATTGCAAGCAATACAAAGCTGTTGACCACGATAATCACTGGAGGTGGTTAGATTACTTGCAAGCTATACAAAGCTGTTGACCACGATAATCACTGGAGGTGGTTAGATTACTTGCAAGCTATACAAAGCTGTTGACCACGATAATCACTGGAGGTGGTTAGATTACTTGCAAGCTATACAAAGCTGTTGACCACGATAATCACTGGAGGTTGTTAGATTACTTGCAAGCTATACAAAGCTGTTGACCACGATAATCACTGGAGGTGGTTAGATTACTTGCAAGCTATACAAAGCTGTTGACCACGATAATCACTGGAGGTGGTTAGATTACTTGCAAGCTATACAAAGCTGTTGACCACGATAATCACTGGAGGTGGTTAGATTACTTGCAAGCTATACAAAGCTGTTGACAACGATAATCACTGGAGGTGGTTAGATTACTTGCAAGTCAAGTCTCGATTTCCAGATTTATTCGTCTTTCGCGTATCGCGTGGGGAGATGTGGTGGGTCTATTCTCACCCCCAACCCACAGGGGGGTCTATTCTCACCCCCAACCCACAGGGGGGTCTATTCTCACCCCCAACCCACAGGGAGGTCTATTCTCACCCCCAACCCACAGGGGGTCTATTCTCACCCCCAACCCACAGGGGGGTCTATTCTCACCCCCAACCCACAGGGGGTCTATTCTCACTCCCAACCCACAGGGGGGTCTATTCTCACCCCAACCCACAGGGGGGTGTTGGTAAGCAGCGACATAAAATACACCGACAAACTGCGACAACATAATTCTGATGGAAAGTTCAGGACAGACAGACGGACACACACACACACACACACACACACACACACACACACACACACACACACACACACACACACACACACACACACACACACACACACACAGACACACACACAGACACAGACACACACACACACACACACACACACACACACACACACACACACAGATACAGAGACAGACAGACGCACAGACAGACAGACGCACAGACAGAAAGACACACAGACAGAGAGACAGACGCACAGACACACTCACACACAAACACACACACACACACACACACACACACACACACACACACACACACACACACTCACACACACACGAGAGGAATAATCTTTGCCATAGCTTCAAGAAAAAATGTAAGCGTCTGTCGACTGATGCAATGAAGTTCTCTGCCTCAAACTCGGGTTTCGTTGTTGTTGTTTTAAGAAAACGGTTAGAGAAAATGTTTACCTAAAAGGATATGCTGATTTAATTTTTCAACTAAGATTGTAACTGCCTGTGTCGTATGGATACCGTCGCACGAGACACGTCTTCAATTACTTTTAATACATTCCCTCCGGGCTCCACAGCTCGCCATTGTGCTCTGTGTGTTTCGTATACAGTTTTGTTCAATTTCTAAGTCTTCACTGCTTCCTCCACAATCAATTCAACTATTACACGCTGACCTTCACAGACATTTTCTAAAGAGATTATTACCATGACAGCACGAGTCTCACAATTATAAATCCGCGCAGTTTCGAGTTGTGTGGCTTGTCTGCAGCGCAGTTTGGTAAAGCCTGTTCGCAATTGGGTTTGTTTGGCCCAAAATTTCCTGATTCTCCCTGAATGGCTAGTCGAGGGCGAGTGAGACGCTCCTACAGCTAGAAAAACGGCCAATCATCTAGCAAGGCGGAAAAACATGGCTGCGTCCCGGCGCCAGAGTCGGTAAAGAAGTTGCTGTAGGGCAAAATAACTGACGATACATATATCACATCAGTTTTTCACTTCATAGAACACACAATGGTGTCATATCGAATTACATGGGAACATTTTCAATGAAAAAAAAAGCAACCCGGATTCAACTGTAGACAATTTAGTCGAAAATGTTAGGGACATCATTCTTGAGCGTACGTACACGGTTTGCGATTTTGCAAGCGATAAAAACTTTTTCGGCAGTGTATGTCCAGAAATGGCGAATACATCTACTCCTCTAAATATAAAAATGAACACTCGAACAGCAAATTCTTCCATGTACGTACACTTTTCCATTCCCGAACCCTGAGAAGCACATTACAGGCACTGTTATCTCCGAACACCAGCCCAACTCGCACTGTCTCCGCCATGTTGGCTCATCCGGGTCACTGCAGCGGAAGCATCGATGGAGCTCCGGACCTCCCTCGACCTCCCGCCTTCACGGCGAGCAAAGAATGTAAGTATACACAAAGAAGGCGCATCCGAGGCTTCCCCTATACGAAAAGCGATGACGCTTGAAAAGCAGCGCTCTCAAGCGGCTGCGCTGTAGAGCAGATCAAGGGAGGTAAACAGACCACAATGCAACATGTAAATACAGGCGATGTTGCGCGAATGTATCGGCGTGTTTCTCAGTAATTCCGAGCACATTTGTCAACAAAATTACCGTGTAATTTGTAGCAAAATGACACCTGCAATAAAGCTGGTATTTACGCACCTTTTTTCCCCGTCGACATTGTGATATAGAGCTTACAATTGACACGGAATTGGTGAATGAAAACAGTCAAATTCTACTGTTTTTTTTTCTTTTTTTAATTCACACAACCATCAGACCTTTTGATGATACTCAAGTTTGTGCTGTTGGTGACTGAATCGTAAAACCAGACTATTGCAGCATGCCAGAATGCTAAATTTTATTCAGAAATTAATTTCCTCCATTATATAGTGAGCTAAAGAGCGTTGGTTGTCGATTGAATAAAAGGGAACTTATGAAATGTTTACACTGCTTTGCATATTCATAATTATTGTCAAATTTATCGTTCCTTTGGTTTGTTGTTCTTTGCTCTTTTTGTCTGATTACCTTTCTTCTTTTCTTTAATGGATTACTTTTTTTCTTTTCTTTAATGCGTGTTGTTGTCTTATAGTCTGTCCCACTGACAGTCATCACACACACACGTAGATCCGCCGTAGACCCGTGTCTCAACTGTACAGTGTCCCATCAACTGTAAAGCTTCGCTTTACGATGGCAATCCTTGATTCTGCTGTACAAACCACCACTACTGTTAATGCTGTTGTTGTCTTATAGTCTGCCCCACTGACAGTCATCACACACACACACACACACACACACACACACACACACACACACACGTAGATCCGCCGTAGACCCGAGTCTCAACTGTACAGTGTCCCATCAACTGCAAAGCTTCGCTTTACGATGGCAATCCTTGATTCTGCTGTACAAACCACCACTACTGTTAACACAGTAACTATGCCTGGTAAGGTGAAGGGTTCTTGTAAGCAATTTTACTGTAAAATACAATTGAAATACTCAGCATTACTCTATCTGTTTACTGCAGCACCACCACAGCCGCTTGGGGGCGCTGACGTCACTCGTTTCGCACAGGCGCGCGTTATGATCGTTCTTTGTGTACTTACATTCTTTGCTTACATGCAAAGCCCTTAACTTTCATTCTAAGTTTTGTTTGCAACCACGTGCAACATTTACCCACAGCAAGACTTTTCTCTCAACTCCTAGACTTTCTAATAGCAATAACCTTGATAGCACGCACACAAACACGTGAGTTTTGACAGGTGTTTGCCTCTGGTATCAAAGTGCATCGAAATTGGATGTCTATAGAAACGGCAAAAAAGATGCCAGAAAGCTTACGAGCGGGGAAAACTGTTTCCATATTTCATTTAAATGAGTACGTAGGTGTACGCCGAACAGGCAACAATACGAGACTGACCAAAATTAGAACTTTCAGATTTTATCTCAGTACGAAATCAGCAGATGTATGCATTCCTTGTAGCTTGGCATAACCAAAGCCTGACGTAGTTTGCCCATCCAACCTGATCGTCCCACATACCCATTGCGTGAAGTCAGCAAGGGGAGTAATACTATATGGAATGGACATCTGATCAAAGCAGACCCGGCTTGAGATCGTGTTTGCTGAGGCGAACTGGCACCAGAGGGAAACATTAGACTGAGGTAGACAATGGACCCTCTCCGTGGTTGCATGGCGGATTAAGGCTGATGACGTTAAGAGTCACGAGTCATTGGACATAACGTCAGCAAGACGGTGAGCATTAATTTCATGAGATGATTGTCATTGCCTCCGCCAAGATTAGGTATTTCCCTCGGTTCGTTCGATCGTTTGTTAGTTAGATAGAGAGTTGGCAGCATAAATCGAACCGTTCAAAACGGATTCTGATGAAATCTGGCGCAAGGTCAGGGTTTGACCCAAGTAACAGTTGACTACATTTTGGAGCTTATCTCATCGGTGTGGAATTACAAGCTGTAAGATACATTTTCCCTCCAGGTTTACTGGAGGTCCTACAGACTTTATCCCTCCAGGTTTAC